>CM074719.1:230085682-230195682 GCA_037306005.1 Rhinophrynus dorsalis | reverse complement strand
CGCGGAGCTAAAGGAACCGACTGGTTCGCCGGACTTCTCATTCTGAAAGGAACGAAAATACCGGTTATGCTTAATTGGCGTTTTCTTTCTAGGGACCAAGGGTAGAAGGGTACTCTTACCCCCTGTGGCCTCACTGATCAGATCCTTAAGATCTGGCTCAAAGAAAGAAGTTCCTTGAAAAGGTAAGGAGAGCAATGCTTTCTTGGAAGCAGTGTCAGCAGACCAGATCTTGAGCAAGAGAGCCCGTCTAGCAACCACAGACATGGTGGAAACTCTAGCCACCAAACGGATGGCATCAAATAAGGCAGCAGAAACATAGTGCTGAGCCTCAGAAATGTTGGCATGGAGGCGCAACATATGCGAAGTAGGAGCACCCTGACGAACAGCAAGGGTGAGCAGTCCAGACCGCAATGGCCCGGTTCACCCATGCTGCAGCGAATGCTGGACGCATGGCAGTACCAGTAGTGGCAAAGATGGACTTGAGGGAGACCTCAAGTTTCTTGTCAGTTCAGTCCTTTAGAGCAGACGCATCAGACGCTGGCAAGGCAGGAGACTTAGACAGCCTGGAGACAGGAGCATCCGCTTTGGGGGAATGAACCCACTGAGAAACGCAGCCTCAGAGAAGGGATAAAGCTTGGCAAATTTCTTGGAGACAGACTGTTTTCTGTCTGGAGACTTCCACTCTTCAGACACAAGGAGGTCAAGAGTGGGGTTAGGTGGAAAGCAAGTAAGGGGCTTTTTAGGCTCCTGAAATACATCAGAAGGAACCTCCTGCACTAAGGGAATGTTTAGGGTATTTAAAACAGCCCTGATCAGGCCCTCAGCCGAGGGCTCAGGATCAGCCTCAAAAAGATCCCTAAAAAACTGAGAGAAGCCCACCACAGAACATTCCTCAACATCTGAATACACCAGCAGTTCCTCCTCAGAGGAACCCGACACGTCAGGTACACCCTGAGGTTTTGGCAGGGAAGACTTGACGGAGGAGGAGGTCTGCCAAGAATGGAAGACCCCCTGTACCTGGGATGGAAACAGTTGCAATGTGGACCTAAGGTCCCTAGTAGCATCCTTGAACTCTTGCACCCAAACTGGCTCTAATGATAGCTGGAGGTCCCTGGAAGACTCTCAGGGACATTGGAACATGCTGGGCATAAATAAGAATTCTCTAAGTAACCCTGAATGACAGGAAGAGCAATGCGCAATAGGGGATACAGAGACCCCAGCATGCTTATTCCTAGGTCTGGCCCCAAGTTCCAACAGTATAGACATCATCACAGTATAATGAATCACCCAATTACAGTGTGTAGGATTAAAGTTTCACCTCAGAAACCTCTAATTTAGACTTATCTGGCAGGCAAAGGATTAATCAGCAGAGGAGAGAAGGAGAGTCCAAGCCTTGCGTAGGATACTCGTTCTGGAAATAGTACAAAATGGCTGCCGTGGCAGGAGCCAATCACAAACGAGCGTGCAAAGCACGCGCTCATGGGAAATGTAGTTTTCCAAGAAAAAGAACCCCAACAGTGCCCGAAGCCCCCGAGCCCCCCAACACAATGGAAACATGAACCGGATGACAGAGCAAGGGCGGACAAGAAGAATGAGCCACCTCTGAAGTCGCTTCGTTAAACGGTTGCAGAGATATGTCCCAAACTGTACAATCCCATAGGAGTGAATGGAGCAATGGCACCTATGCGGTAAAGCACAAACTCAAATTTTACAAAATTGAAGGTGTAATATTAAAAGACATGAAACATCACTAGAACATGTTAAGATACCAAAAACAACACTGAACCAGTAGTAAAAGTGTCAGAAACCCCACCAAATGAATGTCAAACCAGCAGCTAAAGGGTTAAGTGCCACATAAACCTGCTCCAAAAGACCCAACAGACATACAGATAGACCCAATGAGTGCAGGAGTGTGCAATAGGAACTCCAAGAAAAACCCTGTGCAAAGGGGCACTGTGGGACCTGCAGTACTAAAGGGTTGCTCACCTTTCCAGCAGATCTTCTGTCTTCAGATTACCAAGAAGCCTCGGTGGGCAACTCCTGAGGAAAGAACTTGCAGCCAAGATTTCACCCCCAGGGCTTAAAGGGATAATAATGTTTCATAATAAAAGCAGCTCTAATTAATCATCATAGTATTTGGACTTTGGAGAGTGTTATTTCAATTCTGTCAGAGTTGTAGTTCAAGAGTAATTCAATGACAAAGTGTCCCCCTCCCACCCCTTTTACTGATGTAACACTGTTCAGCCAGATCAGAAGGGAGGTGCACAGGTAGACTGCAGAGACGGACAATCTTCAAGATAAAGGAAAAACCTGAAAAACTTGTCAAGGGGGGCATGGCCTTCATTGTTCTCATAGGAAGAAGATTGTCCCCTGCTGTTATCTGTCTAGTCTTACAACCAGATTCCACATCTGAGAAAAGATGGCTTACACTAGGTAAAAGGGGCAGGAGGGGAAACTTTGCTTGTGAGTATCTCTCAAACCATAAAGGTTTGAGAGATAAGACTTATATTGTTCTTCGTGCTTTTTAATGCCTACAAAATAAAGTAAAGATAAAATGAAGTATTATCCCTTTAAGGTCCACAAAAAGCACCTGGTCACTGAGCTAGCCACATCTAAGGGCATTGTCAGTTATGGTAATCCGCCTAATGGTGGTATTCCATTTCTAACAGAAAAATAAAAAACGACTAAAGCTATAGCAGAACTGTTCTCTTGTCTGTGTTATCTTCACCAAGGAACACATCTTTCTGAAGCTGGTTGGCTAGCTGCAGCAAAGGAGGGAAGGCAGGCTCCACCTCTTGCATACAATTCTAGAATTGTTCCTTCCTACAATTAAAGGGGTGGATCGCCTACTTAAAGTTACCAGTAAGCTGTATTGGACGACAGAGAAATGGTGATTTTAACCTCTTGAAAGCTAGAGAGATCTACAAGACATTGTCCTGTAATGCACTCGATACTTCTTAAGCATTGCAAGGTTCTAAAGCCACATTGAAATCAATGGGAACCTGTGAAATTTAGGTTGCCCCTATAGTGCCAGTTTATTTGCTCACGAATTGCTACAATACACCAGCCTCAGTATGTATCCAGAAGAAGCCAGCATACATCTTTCCTATCTTACTAAACACAGAACAATGTAGGCCCCATCTAGAAAACAAGATGTTTCTACATAACCCATTTGTTATATATCCCTCTTGCAGTTCAAAGGACATCAACTGACAATGGTTTGATAAGGCTTTTGTAGTTTTGGGGGATGGAATGCACTATCCAGCACTGCAATTGCTCCATTGTACCTTGTAGTCCAGGAGTTCTGGCTTGGTGGCAAAAAGCCGACTACAGTGTTGGCACCTCAACTTCACTGTGATACGTGAGAAGGCACCCTGCTGCTGTGTTTGTGACTGTGCTGCTAACCGCTGCAAACCCACAGCAGCAGAGCTATTGACTGTTGAAGTCGAGGAGGTGGAGGTGGCCGAGACCACAGATGGAGTACTGTTCCCAGCTTGTGTTGCCGCCCCAGCAGATACACTCATGATCACTTGTCCCTGGGACAATGGAACCACAGAAGAGTTTACTCCAGCGGGTTTGTTGAACAGGTTCTGTGGGGAAAAAAGGAGAGAAATTATTGCCATTGTCCCAGAAAACAGCAGCTTTTAGCCTACTTTAGTATGTCCCATTTGTTGATAGGTTACTTTAAAGGGACAGTAATGTCTCAGCATAAATAAAGCTTCTATCACTCCTTACACTTGGTAAGAACACACTCCACCGTTGCCAATGTTGCGATCAGTCTAGCTGATGAGTAATTTGATTACAAAGTTTCTCCCTCCCACCCCTTTTATCAGCATCACTCTTCTTCACTTCAGACCAGCAAGCCGGTCCCAGATGGATGGTGATGAGGGACAATCTTCTGTCAGCATAAAAAAAAAAAAAAAAGACATATCCCCCTTTGTCAAGGGGGGCACGGCTTCCCTTATACAGACAGAAGATGTCCCTAGTTGCAATCTGAAAAGGGTGGGAGGGGGAAATTTTATAATCTAATTACTTCTCGTCTAGACCGATCTGTACACTGGCAATGGTGGAGAGCGTTATTAGTAAATGCATGGAATGATAGAAGATTCATTTATGAGGAGACATTAATATCGCTTTAAAAAGGAAAGAAATACTAAAAGTGTTGGATGCTAACAACTTTAGATATACTAAAGAAATACAATTAAACTGCACTAGTTATGTTGTATAAAAAGAAGGGAAAATCTGTTCTCATCTACATAATTAAGTAACTTTTAAAGGGATAGTTATGTTTAACAAAAACAACAGCCCCAATTAATCTTCATAGTATTTGAGCCATAGAGAGTGTTATTTCAATACTGTCAGAGTTGTAGTTCAAGAGTAATTGAATGATAAAGTATCCCCCTCCCGCCCCTTTTACCTAGTGTAAGCCACCTCCCCTCAGATGTAGAATCTGGTCCACAGACCAGACAGCTCACAGCAAGGGACAACCTTACTGTGATAACAATGAAAGCCCTGTCCCCATTGACAGGTTTTCCCATTACGTTAATTGAAGATTGTCCCCCTCTGCAATCCACTTGGATACCACTCTGCTGCTCTGAGCTGAGCAGTGTTACATCAGTACATAATATGTACTGAAATACATATTATGAAACATTACTGTCAGTTTAACTATGGTTCAAACACTATTGAATAAGTTCTAAAGAGAATTGTTGAAATAATATAGTTAACACTTAATATTTACTTTAAAAACTCTTAAAGGGTCCGCTGTGGTAATTTTGGGGCAAACCAACTGCTCCACAAAGGTACAAATGAAAAATGTCATTGAATGCTAGATATGTCTCCAGCATATTTCTTCCTTCATAATGTATAAGAGACTACTCTAACAATGAAGGAGATAAAAGCCAAATAAAATGAAGGACTATTTGTGGCATTTTGTATTTAGTCCATATGGTACAACAGAGTAGCTCTAAAATGAATCCAGATGACTTAAAACCAGGACCTCAACTGACCCTACTACAAGGGGTGTGCTGGTAAGTATTGAGCCTTACCCAGAAAAAATTGAGCTAGGAAGCTATAAATTGCAGGGTGTACTGGCCAATTTGTCTATATTCAATGGTGCAACAATCAACTACCTATTATTTTAACTTATCTTTATTTTTAAGGTCCAAATTGAACATGGCAGCACCTCCAGAAAAGTTCAATGTGGAAGAGCATAGGGCCATAATCAAGTTCCTGTTTCTCCAAGGGAAAGGTGAGAAGCAGATCCATGAAGAAATGTCACAAACTTTGGGTGACAGTGGCCCTTCATATGCAACAGTTAAACGGTGGGTTGTCAGTTTCAAAACTGGCCATTTCTGGGTTGAAAGTGAGAAACCCAGTGGAAGGCCTGTTTCTGTCTCTGTGCCTGCAAATGTGAAAGCCATCCATGACATGATCATGGAGGACCGCCAAATATCAGCCAACCATATTACTACATATCTGGGAATATCACGTGAGAGAGTTGGTGCCATTATCCACAACAACTTGGAAATGAGAAAGCTTGCAGCAAAGTGGATCCCAAAACTTTTGACAACCGAACAAAAGAGGAGACACGTGGAGACACTGGTGGCTCTTTTGGAACATTTTCCAAGAAACGAGTCAGATTTCCTGGACAAACTTAACTGGTGATGAGACATGTATCTACTGTTATGATCCTGAGACAAAGGAACAGTCTAAGGAATGGAGGCACAGTGGTTCCCCCAGGCCAAAGAAGTTCTGTGTGCAAAGGTCAGTGCAGAAGCAAATGGCAACAGTTTTTTGGGATAAGAAGGGAGTTCTGCTGTGGACTACCTCCAAAAGGGTTCAATCATCAATGCAACATATAACTGTTCTTTATTGACGAAGCTGAGGCAAAACATCAAGGAAAAACGTAGAGAAAAGCTCTCCAAAAGGTTTCATCCTGTTGCAGGACAACGCTTCATCACACACTGCAGGTGACACAATGGCAAAACTGACCTCCTTAGGCTTTCAAGCGATGCCCCATCCACCCTATTCGCCCAATCTGGCTCCTTCTGACTATCATCTGTTCCCCAATCTCAAAAAACACCTAAAGGGACAACGATTTGGGAGTGTTCCGGAGGCAACTAATTCTGCAAATGAGTGGTTACACCAGAAGTTGGAAGAATTGTATTTGCAGGGACTTAAGAAGCTGCAGGACAGATGTCTCAAGTGCATTGACTTCCTGGGGGAATATGTAGAATAGTGTGGCAGTTACAGCTTACTAGCTCAGTTTTTTCTGGATAAGGCTCAATACTTATCAGTACCCCCTCTTACACTAGTTGTGTGTTCAAGGTATTCATTCATTCATCATGCATTCAAGAACAAGAACCTAGAAAGATGCATTTCCTGGTGTTTCTACATTTTATTTCTCTTAAAAATCAGTCCACTATTTCATGCTGGACTGCTCCATGCTGGCAGAATTTGAAAACTATAGAATTACAAGGAGCAGGATGGTACTCCATTTATACGCATCCATCATAAAGATGGATGTAGTAATGTAATCTCAACCTACAAATGCAATGTCTCCTGACTTTTTGAAAAGACCCTTAAACATACCTGGGAACTCCCAGGATTAGTCACAAATCTCACTAAATTCCATTGTGAAACAGTCTTCACCTACTACACGATCCGCACCAACAGACTGCTTCTTTATTTTCTAACTTGGTGCTATCTGCACCAGAAAGTCAGTGGGACAAACCCTGCTCCTCTGGTGCGAGTTCAAGCGATGTTTCTAATGTGTTCCTTGAGGACTAACTGGAGCAAATCTGAGTTGGAGCAAGCAGGCAAATAGAACAAAAAATCTTTGGTCTTACAAACTGCAAAGGTTAATATTTCCAAGAGCTGAAGATCAGATCATTTTGAAAGTTCCCATGTATGCATACTGTGGTATACTGCTCAGATTTTTTTTGCATGGGGACATGTTAAGATTTTTCAAAACCACTTGCTTCCAAGATGTACTTCCAGTTTAAGTCTATGCAATCTCTATCAGCCACTACCACATCTATTGATCTCAGAAAATCAACCACTTCTATTGATATCAATGATTCAACCACACATTGGCAAAGAAGTGCTTCAGCAAGTTGCTCCTTCAGCATCAAATCATGAAATTCTAGTTCCTACCTTTCTTTGAATTAACTTTCCAATTTCAGCAACGAATAGTACTATTCTATATGTTTAAAATTTCTTGAAACAAGCAAGACATCAAAATTAATTTTGTCATTTCTGTATTGCTCTAAAAATCTGGCTTCAGAAAGCCCTGTAAATAATAAATGTAAATGAAAGTTTGTCAGTCCACCACTCTCCCCTTGCCATAAAGCTTTAATAGATAGATGTGTGTACTACCTTTGCTGGGAGATGCTTCTTTCAAAAGCCATTACAGTTAAAAAGTTTTTTTTTTTGGTTTTGTTTTTTATTAACCTTTATAACACTGCCTTCTTGTGGCCACATCACAATTTTGTATTGCATCCCTATGGGAGGGGTATGCAATGCATTGTGGAGCCATCAACAGAATGCAACACAATCTAAACCCAATCATGGCTGACAAACAACATGGTAAGTTAAGTAACATGAGTTAGTCTCACCTGGAATGAGACCACACAGTTATAGCTGCAGAAATTGCGTATACTTCCATCAGACATTGCCAAGTGGTACTGCGGTACTGCCAAGGTCTTGCAACTGTTACACTGAACCTGTACACCTTTATAAATACAAAACAGATTGTCAGGGTGCATTCTCAATTTGGCTAACACTTATTAATTAATGAATTAAGCAGAATATGAGCAATTCTGGATAACAGAAGGGCAGTGAAAAATCTGGGGGACACCAAATGCTCCATGGTCTATATCGAAGTGTGTGTGTGCGCACGTGCTGTAACCGACTGAATGCTAGAGAGATCTCCAATGCACTCTCTAGCATGAAAAAGTTAAAACTCACTTTATAGCAATGTACATTTTGGGGATTTACTTTTTACCCTAAGGGGGCAGTTGATTTGTTGCAGAATTGCTCATCATTTTCTTTATGCATATGGAAACCAATACCCTGTCTACCCAATAAAGATTTTGCTAACAGGGCTGATGTTCTGGAAAATCTGCCCCTCCCCCCAAACATACCAGCAGTGGTGACCATTTGTACCCTGTAGGCAGATAAGCAATTCACGGAGCAGTACAGTTCTGTGCGGCCCATGCTGTTGGTGTTCTCAAGCATCTCTGCTGAGGAGCGCAGAGTCTTGCACAGAGCGCACGGAGTGATCTTGGCAGATTTCTGTTTAAAGAATGGAAATAGAATATAGGAGATCTTGAAAACAAATCAAATTTATTATAGCTCTCTCATAATAAATAAAGAGGGCAGTGCCCATGGGACTTGCAGAAGGAAAAAAGTGAATTTTATTGGTCGTTTCGGTCCTCAAAAGGGACCTTTCAATCCCAGAGTATAAATAGTCACGGAAAGCTCTCCTCCCATAGAAGCACTGTGTCTGTAAATTTGATATCAGTCAGCTTTGTAGATCTCTGTGATGTGCACAGCAAAAACTAGAAGGGAACTTGTCATTTAGAATTACGAACACACTTTTCAACAGTATCTTAAAGGGGATATTTCACCCCTTTACAACTATGCCTAAATAGTTTTGTATTATTTCATAGATAATGAAGAGTGTATACATTTAAAAGCTTATTTGGCGAAATTAAAAGAATAAATACAGCTCTTTACCTACTTCCGGGCAGAACGCGGTCACTCTGCTCTCTTTATCAAGCCTCTTCCTATGACGGAGGCTGTCTGTCTGTAAGCTTGAGCACTCTCATTGGCCAGAAATCAATCTCTGCCAATGAGAGCGCTCCAGCTTACAGACAGAAAGCCTCTGTCATCGTAAGGGGCTGGAAAGAGAGAGGCAGAGCAGCAGACTGCGGTACAGATCAGGTAACCACAGTCTGCCCAGAAGTAGGTAAAAAGCTGTATTTATGCTTTTAATTTCGCTAAACAAGTTTTTTTTTTTTTTAATGTATACACTTTTAATTATCTACGATATATTACAAAACTATTTAGGCAAAGTGGTAAAAGATCCCTTTAAGTGTACAGATAGGGGTTTAAAAGGGTCTTTCATCGATCCTATGCTGACCATTAAACAGAAAGAATAACACTCATGGAATGGCCCAGTACCTCCAGGCACAGACAAAATGCTTAGAATTGATCATGGATACAAAGTGTTAATATTCTCTCACAACTCCCTAGTGTCCCTTTTTAGGAGGGACTGTCCATCTCCGAGATGCAAATCCCTATTGTTCCCCTTTCTTATCATGCTGTCCACAGCAATAAAACTCACATTAATATTTCTTTTAACTTCAGTTAAGTGTTTATAAATAATCTGTGTACATAACATTTTTAGTAGTCCGGTGAGGTAAAGAGGCCGGTCCTGCTCTGCACGTGATGCAGTCATGCACAGTAGAGACTGCCTGAACGCACAGAATGCTCCCAGGATTCTGTGCGTTTGGGCAGTCTCTACTGAGCATGACTGCATCGGACAAACATGCTGGCCTTTTATATTATAGGATAAGATCATTTACATAAATAACTAAGTAGAGAATTTAATAAACAAATTATTATTTTTAATGTTCTACCCCTCTTTTGCCATTTGACGTGTTGGGAGCTCTGTTCTGTCTCTGTCTCAAAATCAGAAAGAGGAGGAGAGAGTCAGAACAGAGACAAATGGAATATTTACATACATTGCCTTTGTGATGTGGCACTACTTGTACATGTGATCGCTGTAGGGAATGTGACTGAAAAGGACTGCTCCAGTCCTGTTGAAGGCTGTAGCAGTCAGCTACAGCCTTCCCACCGTGATCACGAACTCGTGAAGTGCCAGGACAGTCATCCATCTGTCCTGGTATATCACCTGTCATTAAGGGGTTAAAGTGCAATTCAATAAGCTAGTGCAATTCTGGAGGAAACGAACAACAGCATGCCGGTGCATTCTTTAAACTCCAATTAATTTAAATGTGGCTTTTAAACCCTTGAATGCTAAAGGTCTCCAAAGTATTGCTTAGCAATGGGTAGGACACCTGTAGTATTCCAATGGTAAAAAGCCCCACTTAAATCTGTGGATATTTTGTGACTGGTTTCCTTCCCTTTGGTGATGACGGCTTGACACTGGACAAAACTTTTTCTGAACACAGGACTACAGGTATCTTAACACTAACATTGAGTGTACAGATCAGATAAAGTTTATGGAATGCCTTCAGGTTTGACTTGGTTAATGTTGTCTGGCAGAGTCAGTTTAATAATGGGCAGAGATAGTTACCTGCTTGAAGGCAGTAACGCAGGAGGAGCTGCAGAATTTCTTGCACTGGCCATCAATATTCAGCAGGTGGCACTGGCCTGAGCCACTGTAGCAGTACCCACCACAGTTCTCACAGCAGTTCATGGTCAAGTTGTTGGCAGAGCGGAACTTGGAGAAGCAGATATCACTGCAGAGCTTGTGGACTACGTTCTGGTAGTTCACCTCATGCCGAATCTAAGGGTAAAGGAAGTAGAGAAAGTTAAACATGGAAGGTTGTCCATTTGAGAATACTAACAGTTGAAGCTCAACATCTGTTGATCCACAGGTACCCATCCCTGTATTAGTTATTTACTATAAAAAGTAGACTACAAATTCTAGAATGCTTTAATTCTTGCACAACAACTAACCCTGGGTTGTTCAGACAAGAAGCAAGAACCCTTCAATCCCTCTATCTAAAGAGCTATCTGGTCTTGAAGAAAGGTTCCAAACAGATGCTGCAATGTGGACACATTATTTTGTGATTCATTGAAAATAAGTTCTGTGAGTACCACCTTCTGTAACAAAAATAAAATTATACAGTGTATAATTTTGTGTATTTACCAAAGAATCATTTTCTCTTGGTCTTTGTGGTATGCAGGAACCATGAGGTTACATTGCCACCTCTATGAGGCAGGGTACTTGCAAACTAAAGCTCTCTGGAGGTGGAGATAACCACTGAGCTCCACTAAATTGACCAAATTGTATTGAATATTATGCAAAGAAAGACCAGAAATTGTGTCTAGATCAAAGAAGTCTTATTGAAATTAATCATCCAGCCGTGTTGTTCCAGAATAGACACACACATCTAAAGATGGAGACCCGAAAGCGCTGCCATGAGCCCTTCAACAAGAGGTTGACCAGATGTGTAAAGAAGATCCCCTAAGACCAAATATGGCAGGATAAAATCACCCTAAGAACAGTCCAGAGGGAAGGGCTGTGAATTGGAAATGGTGATCCTGAAATGTGAAGCAAAGAAATCACAGATGCTGCACACGACAAGGCATGTGAAGGTATGGGTCTCATATCCAGAGAGACTAAAAAAACCTTTCCACATGGAACACAGCAGCTGGTCCCGGGACCAGAGCTGTCCATAGGATGGTGTAGCAACAGCGCCACTGTACAATTTCAGGCCACTGTGATATTGCACCTAAAAAAATATATATATAAAATCAGCTTTGAGCTATAATAACTTTTGAATAAAACACCTTTTAGCAGTGGGAATACCCTTGTTTTACTCAGGGTGATAAACCATACAACAAATTTTTTTTTACATTTTAAGTATTACTATCCCTTTAAGCAGTTCAAGACACCACAAGTTATGAAATAGAGGGCTTCTGGGTGGGCTTCATGACTGCCCAGACTGATTTGGGGTGGCTTAAGGAATGAGTAGGAGCCTTGGCCAGCTGAGTATTGACTGGGGACAGTGAAGCTTCCTTGGAAAAACCAGACTCTTAGGAGTAAACTGTGGCAACAGGGAACTCTTGGCCCCAATGGTAGGGCTAAGTACCTTATCCAGTTCAGGAGCAAACAGCACAAACAGCAAGGCTATAAGGGACTTCATAAAAGACTGATCAGCTGCCCAGATACTCTGACATATGGTATGGCGGTCCGATACAGAGAGCATGGATGTCTTACCAAGAAACTTAACTTTATCTAAGGCTGCTTCATAGATAATGGTCTTGACAATGCTGGAAAGCATATGAACAATATCCTCCCTGGAATACTCAGATTGAACTGCTTCCTGCAGTTGTTCACAAATGGCTCTAGTTGCAGTAGATAGCAATGGTGTGTGCAAGTTGATCTGGAGGCTGAAAAGTTTGTTTGGAGAAGAGACTCTAGGCCAGGGGTGTCCGAGGGAAGCATTACTTTTTTTTTTGAAGATAATGGTGAATTATAGCCTGTCAGCTATTCAAATATAGGCTTTATTTATTGATTAAATCAGTGACATTACTGATGTTTAACAGACACAGTTCTTGAACTGTACTGTGCTGGAAAGCACGGGATTAGGTATTACTGGCCTATTAGTTAAATGTATATTAAAAATAGCTTAAGGTGGGCCACACCATGGAGTTAGAAGGGCTGCATTTGGCCCACAGGCTAAAGTTTGAACTCCCCTGAACTAGAAGTTTATTTGCCTGATCCATAAATGCATTTACGTCCTCCAGCGGAAGAGCAGTGTGCTTGGAGGAGCAAGAATTAGACTGATCAGCGCTGGGGGAGTGGCCCCTAGCTGCAACGAAGCCTGGGGAAAAGGATAAAGGCAAAAGCTTGTAGGTGTAAAAAAATGATCAAAAGTCTTAAGAAGGGAAGTGCTCAGCATCCCTTCTATGCCTTTAATAAGTGTCCAAATAGGAAGTCTTTGAGGATGACTTGGATCCGGAGAACCTTTAATACTGCCCAGAATAGGCCCTTTAACGAGCTCCCTGGGTCCTCCTCAAGAGAATCCCAAGAGGTAAGAGAAGAATCATCCATGTCTGACTCCTGACTCATAGTACTCCAGTGAGGAATCCTCCTCAGTGGGAAAAGGCTCACTGTTGGATAACACCCTTTTCTGCTGGGAACAGGGGGATGCCGATCCAGCTTATCTAGAATACACTTGATAGAAGCTGGGATACAAGGTTTGTAACCCAGGCAAACTCGTGATCAGAGGGATTGGGAATCTGAACAGACTGAGTAGAGGTCACAGTACAAGTTGGAAATAGCACTCATCAGGGAAACTGGTCTGGCAGGAAAGGCAATGAAACAGTTGGTGATGTTTTGGTGGTAATGGGCTTCCCCAAATCTCTGCCTCCAGGAAGATTTAGTTTGCATGTGCTCTGCCTCCTAGAGGTAGCAGCTTAACCACATTGATTCCTGTGTTCCACAAAGGTTGAAAAAGAAAAGGGGATTGTTGTTTCATTATGGCTAAATCCTTTTGTCTTAGTCTATGTAGAACAAAGGACGTGTGGGGTAAAGTCTACTACTCCAAAAGGACAGGACACTTAAATAAAACCTGGAGGTGGAGACTCCCTCCTTTTCCACTCTACCCCCATTTTGACATCCTCAGTTTTAATGTATAGCACATATGAAAGAAAGGAAACACACCCACCCACCATGGGGCCATACCAAAGAATCCACCAAGATTTCAGGGAGGGAAGGAGAAAAACAGAACAGTGTCAAGTGAGACAAACTGCTACAAAATGAACTTCAAGTGTCAACGCACACCAACACTGCACACGAAAGAACAAGAATCAACAAGCTGCTGGCCAAAATTAAGTCAAGGATACCTACACAAGCTCAACAGCTTATAGAACCTTCTGGCCACAGTTTGCTTCAGCCAAAGCCAGCACATATACACGGTTGTGTTTGACAAGAGTATGAAAGGACGATCACGTCACTCCATGTTACAGAGCTGTTCAGCAGAGGCCTGATTCTTGTAAGCCCAAGAGGCACCCAGCTACCAGGTGGAGTGCACTAAAACCCAAAATGGCAGATCTTGAAACAGAAGAAATCTGAAATCATGCTCCTTTGTATTAGATGGAAAGGGACAGATAGACCTGGAAGAACTGGCCACTGTGGAACTCAGAGACAACTTATTGGAGTCTGCAAAACCAACCTATAAAAGGTGAAAAGCCAGAAAGGGAGGCTTACAAGATAAAGTCTAAAGTTCGGCCACAATACCCTTCAAAAAGCCAGTCTTAATCGTCAAAAAATTCAGCAGCAAAAACTAAGACAAGGGCTTTAAGGTAACACCTTCCAAAGCACTCCTTCTCCCATGGGGGAGTGGAATTCTGAAAGACTGGGTAGGTATAAATCACCCATTGTACAAAAGTTAGCATGTCAAGTAATAAGGCAATTGACCTCTGGAAAAGGAAAGAACAAGCTGAAATTTAAACTTTAATAGATAGGCTATCAAGCACTTTTTGAAAACCGTAGTGAAGAAAGGCCAAAACAATCAGAAGCCCAAAAGGCAGCAGAAGCGCCCCCCTGCCTTCATATCACTTAGAGTACAAGGACCATACCCTGTGGTATGCCTTAGAAGAAAGTGGTTTCCAAACGTACATAATGGTGCATGACTGGGCCAGGTAAACCCCCTTCTCCTTACTATGCTGACCTCAAGAGCCACATCATCAAAGCAAACTTCTCCCCCAACGGATGACACAGGAGTCCCAGAGTCAAGAGGTCTCAGGGTGGAAGGAGCTGAAACCACTGCACCATGGACAGATTGAGAAGATTGGAAAACTAGGCGTGATGGGGTCCAGAATGGGACAATCATAATGACATGATCCAACTCCATACGAAAGCCAGGGGAAACTGCAACGGGATGACCATCTCATCTACCTCTAGAACTAGAGGGTCCGGAATCTGGGATAGAACTGAGGAGCCTTGTGTTTCAGCCAAGAGGCCTTGAGGTCCAACACTGGACAACCCCACAGGAAAACTATAAAGACAAATACTCTCTGCTTCAGTTCACAACTGCAAGAATCCAAGTGTTGGTGACTGAGAAAATCTGCTACAACACTGTCTAACCCAAGGATATGAACAGTGGAGAGAGCAGATAACTGGGCCTGTGCCCACATGAGGATCAGCCAAGCCACTGAAAATGAAGCTGTGGTTCTGATCCCGAAAGCCCAACACATTGATGGACAGGAGACTCTCCTCCTTGGTCCAAAGACAAAGAGCAGTTAGAGTACCCAGTGTGGCATTTAATTTGACTACAATCCAATTGGGGATAATCGGCAGCCGTCCCAGAGTGAGATCGAACCTCTGGAGACACATATGATGGTCCTCTTTTGTCCGGTCAGACATGAGACGGAAAAGAAGTTTCCACCTGAGGATTTCCAACTGCAACTCCCATGTATGGAACTGAGCAAATGGTACTGCTTCCAGGGCAGAAACCAGGAAGCCTAGCACATTCATGTACTCCAGTACCATCGCAGATAATCAAAGTACAGCCTGAGACAACAGAGACAATGAAAGAATCTTATCTTCTGGCAGAAAACATCTTTCCCAGAAGGAGGACCTGGGATGGAACCAAAGATGATTTCTTGAAATTGAGAACCCAACTGTGGTGCTACAGGGTAGACACGCAAATCTTATTTTGAAGCTGCAAAGTGTCCTCTTATGGAGGGGAGGTGCTTATTGCGCTAAAATCTCAGCAGAAAAGGAGTACAGGAGAGATCTGCATCAAGGAAGGGATAGCTTCCTGCCAGAAAGCCTCCAGAAGTACCTTGTCTAAGGAATAATGAGGAGGAAAAAGATCAACCTTGTTTTGGTGTATCTTGAAAATATCAGGTGAAGATTAACTAGTATCTGAGGGCTCAGAGATTAAGAGTCTCCAGAACAGCCAAAACAAGACAACAGAAGAATCAGGATCTTCTTCATAAGAATCCCCCTAGAGAGAAGGACGAATATAGGTGATCCGCATCAGTTTAGAATTTCTCAGAGGAGGAATCCAAAGTACGGGAAGCATCACTCAAGATGGCGAAAGGGACTTTTGGGAGTGGAGTATGGTCCACAGACCAAGAGTCAAAGACTCCCCTGGATAATTAAAAGGATAAAACTCTATGAAGGAATTAAGGACTTAACCCATGCAAGCTCTTGTTCAACAGACGAGGGCTAGGAGGTTGAGTAGGGGCCACAGCACAAGAGTGACACAGAACCAGGACATTCCCTAAGGAGACCAATCTGGCATTAGGGGCAATGGGTTAAGGAGGTAAAGTAGACCCCCAAAATCTTAGTAGACTTAGGCTAGCCCATGACTGCAACACAATCAAGAAAACAGGTTAAGTATTTAAAAAAAAAAAAAAACAATAGAATAAAAGTACTTACATTTGTGTAAAAGTACTTAAGTGTCTGCAATGTATTCATGCAGCAAGCAAGGAGGGAGAGACCAAGCTCTGAATAGCAGGTTGGATCCAATATGAAGAGTATAGAATAACGCCTTTCTTAGCCAAGAGTCAGAGAAAATGGACTTATACAATTGCCCCATTACAGATACCAAACTGCTAAGGCAGGACCCAGAGCAACGTTCCGTTCAATACTGCTACCTTGAATGCCCATTTTTAAAGTTAGTCAAACTTAATAACAATTCACTGCCATGAGAGGACTGTATTCAAAGGAAGGTAAAGTCCAAAAAAAAAAACAAGCTAGCAAGTAAAAACACAAGTTACTTGCCAGAGGCAGAGCAAGGGTTATGTCAGAATCCCACAATAGGAGAAGTAGAGAAGCAAAGAGAATATGAACATAGAGACAGTATAATTCTAATTGTATACATGCTGCCAAAGTCAGGCTTCAACTTCAGAAAGAATATGTGGGTGCCAGACAATTAAAAAAGGACATACTCACAGGACCCGTGCACGATAAGGGGAAAAATCATCTTTAGTCTTCAGGCTCCTATATAGCAAGCAAGAAAACTGCTCAGAGAGCAAGCAATGCTCCACCAGTCCAAGGTCCCTGACATCTGTGCTCTGGTTCAAACCAACAGTGGTGGCCAGACACAGAAGCTCACCTAATGGGGGATTATACATAACCATTCCTATCAGAATTAAAAAAGCTAGCTATGACAGAATATTTCCACTGCATCCAGACACAGTGTGGTCACTTTTAAAACAGAGCATGTCAAGAAAAGGGTAAACTGGATAAGGAGGGAGTTGCTGCTTCAGGGAGTCTTTTGAAAAAGTGCCCATGGTTCCTGTGTTCCACATAGGACAGAATGGAAATGTTATTTGATATACATTACCACACACACACATTATTTTATATATATATATATATACACACACACACATATTATATACACACACACACACACACACACATATATATATATATTTTTTTTTTTTCTCACTCTCGCTATATAGACATACATACACACAACTTAGGGTAGCCATGTTAGTGGAGTGTAACACCCTACCTTTATAAAGTCTAGATAAGAAATGTAATACGCAGGCTAAGAAAATAGATTCATAGGCTACAGATCACACCATGTAAAAGCCCTTTGGTGGGGGGTTGGTTGGCAGAAAAAGAGGAGGGGGAAGAGAAATAAATTAAACACATACATGTTAAGAAAAAAATAAAAGAAATAAAAAGGTATGGGGGGGGGATCACGAGGAAGATGGATCAATTTGAACTTGAAGACCATAAAGGAAATTCAACATGAAGATTGGGCTGAAAAAAAGTTGATCATCTTTATTTCAAATGTCTTCTCTCTTCAGTATCTTTGAAATTCACACTTGAGTATTTCCTCTAGACTGTAAGCTCTCACGAGCAGGGCCCTCTGATCCTTCTGTTCTCCACATATGATTTGTACTATTTAATATCCCTGTATGTCTATCCCCTATTGTAAAGAGCTGCGGAATAAGTTGACGCTATATAAATAAAGATTATTATTATTATTATTATTATTAATATGGATGGCGTTTTTCACTGGGTCAAATGATGACCATCGGGGGTAAAATTAAGATTTTCATTGTATTTCTGAATTGATTGTGTAAATTCATTCTTAGGTTAAGCTTTAGGTCAGTTTAACCAATGTAACATCCGGTTTCACATTCAGTGCATTGTATCACATATACAACATTTGATGATTTACGTCAATATGATCCTTTAATGTTTTATATCTTGTTGTTGTGTTCTACACAGTATTGCTTAAAGCGGCACTTTCACCATATTAATATAGAGCACAAATCATAATTACATTAATGTAATTGCACAGTCGTAGTTTTATTTTCAAGAACAATTGCTGTATTAAAAAACAAAATAGAACCTTTTATGCAGACAGGCAACGGCTGGGATCTTGCTGTAGGTGCTCTCTGCGCCTGCACTGTCTCTTCCTTAACCCCTTTGTGTCCAGTGATGTGCCAGGACCATCACAGCTGTCCAGCACTTAAGGACCAGTCACGGTCCTGGCACGTCACATACTTTTTACTCACACCGCTCCTGCAGGAGCACTGTGCATAATACCAAGGACTGAAATTGATCGCTCCAAGATTAGCGTTCAGGGTGCCTGCACACGTGATCAGTCATGTGGGACGGTACGTTAAACTTTCCTATCTGGTCCTTAAAGGACCACACACCCCGGGACTGCTGGTCCTTAAGGGGTTAAGGCACAAAGGCATTCAACTCACCAATAGTGGAGTTGAAGGGGACAGACAGACCATATGCAGAGATGCCGGCTCTGCAAGATGTCTGCACTGATCCCCGCTGTCTGTCTGCATAAAAGGTTCTATTTTTCTTTAATACAACAATTATTCTTGAAAATAAAACCACTGTGCATATCACTAATGTAATTATGATGTGGGGCGCTATATTAATATGATGAAAGTTCCGTTTTAAAAAAAAACATGCTGACAGAGCTTACAGTGAGATTTGCTGTGCGGTTTGGTCCCATTAGCAGGGTTTGTCTGTTCATTGATCAGTTTTCTATTAAACATGCATAACATCAAAATGAAAATACTCAGAGTGGAATTTCAGATACCCAAGAAAGACAGACATTTGAAATAAAGATAATAAAGATAAGTTTTCAGCACCAGTGACACTAGAATAAATAAGACACTGTGCTCTCTCCCACAATACCAAACTTCATATATAACATTTCCTTTATTTTCTTCTAGTTCATATTGACCCATATTTCTCATTTGATTTAACATATATGTTTGTGTATAATGGCTTTATCGCTCTCTCCCTCTAGTTGCCTGTCCTCCACCCTATTTCAATTCTGTC
This sequence comes from Rhinophrynus dorsalis, assembly GCA_037306005.1. Lineage (NCBI taxonomy): Eukaryota > Metazoa > Chordata > Amphibia > Anura > Rhinophrynidae > Rhinophrynus > Rhinophrynus dorsalis. Next base: position 230,176,634 of record CM074719.1, on the reverse strand, counting down.
AGAGTTGTAGTTCAAGCGTAACTGAATGATAAAGTATCTCCCTCCTACCCCTTTTACTGATATAACACTGCTCAGCTCAGAGCAGCAGGGAGGTGCCCAGGTAGATTGCAGAGATGGACAATCTTCAATTAAGATAAGGGGAATAAGCTGAAAAAACTGTCAAGGGGGCAGGGTTTTCATTGTTCTCACAGTAAGAAGATTGTCCCTTGCTGTTATCTGTCTGGTCAAGCAACCAGATTCCACATATGAGGTGAGCAGTGTTACACTAGGTAAAAGGGGTGGGAGGGGATACTTTATTATTCAATTACTCTTGAACTACAGCTTTGACAGTACTGAAATAACACTCTCTATGGCTCAAATACTATGAAGATTAATTGGAGCTGCTGTTTTTGTGAAACGTTACTATCCATCCCTTTAAAGCAGACCCCATCAGCTTAAAAGAAGTTTAGTTAATTTTAAAGAGAAAACAAAACAGTGTATATGCTGTGCTTGCCACCTGTTAGAAACAGATCTTGAGAAAAGAACCTTTATTTGCTGGTGGCACATTGTGACACAGTATGCTGACTTGTGATTATTATCAAACACACTATGCCAAGAATTCATCTGTTTTAGACAACGGCCATCCACCGAAAACAGTTCCAATACTGCAGCAAGTGAAAAGTCTGGCCTCAATCATAACTAATTAGCATACTGAGCAGAGAAACCATATAAAGTGCCACACTGCACAATGACAATAAAATGGTTGTTTTCCCAAAAACTTAATATTACAGAAACTCTACAGGATTTAATTCTCAGTAAAACAAACTAAACATGGGCCCCTTAGTGATCTGAGCATAGGTTTCATAACCGCTAGGTGAGTGAAACAAATGACAAAGTCGCTGATTAATGCTGATTTGCTGAAACAAGGAAATCCTAAACATCTGGTCCGTTAGCGGTACCTGAGGAAGGTTTGAGAACCACTGTCTTTAGATTATGCTGGATGCTTTCACAGCTCATCCAGCAAATACATGAGCCAATCAACCCAGCCACAGATAATGGTTACTACCTTTTGGGTGTCATAACCTTGCAGTTAGTTGACTGACTCGTGCTAGTGAATGTTGCTGCATTGAAATCTGTGAATGCAGTGGAAACATTAATGTAAGCTTTCCTTTCTTTGCTGGAGAGCATTTTTTCATCGGATTCTGTACACACACATACACTAGTGTATAACGTAAGTACTGTACTCTGTAAAGTGGAGGTATTTTTGTCATTTTTTGCTTACCTTAATTCTGCCAATATATTTAAGTTGAAGTTCTTCAATAATATCTGTAATAACTGGATTTTCTTTTTCTTACCAAAAATGCAAATCAATCTAGAAACATGACAAACAGTAGGGTTGAAAACACTTGTCTGAATCCTCCTTTGGGCATCAGAGTGGTGAGAAACCCACTGCCCTGTAATGGGGTCACACAGCCCCACTGGCAGAAAAAGATTAATTTAGAACATTATGTTCCACTATAATCTAAAAGGGAGAAAGAGATGATAAAGATTCTTTTCAATCGTGTTTGTTTTGGGCATTCAAGAATTTTTTATTTTTTAATTGGCCTGTCCCATATAATGTCAGGGACCAGATTTGCTGGGATGAACCTTGCCTGAGCTACATGGACCACATATGGAATGCTGAAACTAATCTATGAAGAGATTTTCAAATGTATATAAATCAATAACTTTCACAGGTTGTTGCATGTATTTTTTTATGTATTAACATTGTAAAGCAGTGGTTCCATAATGCACTCAAGTACCACTAACAACCCATGTCTTTAAGACTGACCTGCTATGAGTTAGAGACTCAGTCATTTAAATAACTCACCTGTGTTCATGAGAAATCAAAGATGGTCCCCGAGGATAGCTTTAGGAAACTGAGCTACAGAGGCAAACTCTATAACATTATTTGGATGGAGAAGATCCTGGAATGTATTAAATATATTATTTTAATGTGGGGATACACTTAAACGGATAGAAATGTGTCTATTATCGTGCAGCCTGTGTCTTCTTTATGGTTTCTATAACACACATATTTCTTTAATTACATCGTTTGTAGTTTAAACACTATTCAAGCCAAATTCCTGCCCCTTTCCCTGAGTCACTGATCCTCTCATGCGGGTCCGGATGGAGAGCAACGAGGGACAACCTTCAGTAAGCAAAAAAGAAAATCCAGCCCTCCTCCACCAAGGAGGTCAGGGTTTTCCTTATCCTATATAATAATTGGAAAGCTTGTAACAACGCAGTCATGCACAGTAGAGACTGCCTGTGACGAGGCTGATAGAGTGGGGCGCTCCGAAGGATCAGTATCAGTATCTGTATCTGTATCAGCCGCGGCGCAGGCAGTCTTGACTGCGCCGCGACCGGCTGGCACTGTGTCAGCCGTGGCGTGGGCAGTCTCTACTGTGAATGACTGCCCTGCGACTGCCTGGCAGTGGCACTGTGGCCCGTGTAACTGGCTCTTCAACTAGTACTTAATGAATGAAGATTGTCCCTCACCTCATCCGTCCTGTCCCACAACCAGATTGCAGATCTAAGGGGAGGTGGCCAGAAGGGGTGGGAGGGGATCCTTTCGGCTTGAATAGCAATTAAACTACAAAACAGAAAGTAATTAAACATAGCTCTACATGTTACAAAAAACATAAAGAAGACTCAGAGCTGCACTTTAATAGACACATTACTATACTTTTAAGTAATTTTGGAAAATATTACTTGCAAATCCATTTCGTCCTGGGTATTTTGCTATTTCAGGGATATACGAATGCAGTCTTATTGCTCTTTTTCATTTTCACTTGGTGCAGGAAGAAAAGAGGTTTAACCCTTTGAGTGCCAGAGAGGTACCAAATGCATTGCTTTGAAATGCACTGGATAGCCATCTAGCACTCACAAGTCAAATAAAATAATTTCCCCATAAGGGTTTAGAAATAGTGACAAATTCACTCATCTTCAGTTAAGAAATGGAAACTTTACATATAGAACAACACAGTGTGTAACAGGGACTGTACGTGTTTGCGCAAGAGTGTGTGCAAGAGTGTGTGCATGTAATCGAGCATGCGTGCTAGAGACTGTGTGTGTGCTAGAGTGAGGGAGCGCGTGGGCGTGAAAGCACGGGTGTGATTGTGTGAGCGAGTTCAAGATTGCGTGTGTGTGAGAGAGACTGTGTGGTGGGTGGATCTATGTGTTTCAAAAATGTTAGCAACAGCACAATGCACTCTATGAAGAGTTTGAATGCTCAGTAAATAAGAGCAAGAGCACCACCTGGTGAAAACAATGGAAAATTGCAGTAAGAAAGATGTAACTCCTTTGTTTTTTCTGTAATATAATAATAACTAGTATTTATTTAGCCCCTTTCTCCAAGACTCAAAGCACTTTTTAGCACACACTCTCGGAATTAACCGAATCGGCAGCTGAATAATAGGTGTTATTATTACCCAATCAATGGTACTCATTTATTAACCTCGGAAGGATGAAGGGTTGCGTTGAGCCTGCCGGGAATCAAACTTGCAACCTTGAGGTTTGAGCAGGCTCTGCTGTCAGGACTTTTACCACTGAGCTATCTCACCGGCCTATAATATGGGTAAAGAGTGGTACCGTATTAGCCATAGAAAATGCAGGAGACTAGTAGAGTAAAAACGGATACCTTTATTGGCTGAGTGGCTTTGAATGCAAGCTTTCAAGACAATTAGGTCTCCTCTTCAGGCATCGTAAGAACTCTACTAGTCTCCTTTATTTACCTCAACAGCAGAAGCATTTAAATACATATTTTTACAATGGAACATTTCTGTACTTTGAAAGCACCACATTTGAAGCAGCGCTCTCTCATTTACAAAGATGTCTAGTATATAGTGCCACCCCACATCCAGTTCCCCGTCTTCTTACCACTGCATTTTTCAGGCACACACTGCACTTGGTGGAAATGCTGTTGGTGTGGATGGTAACGGTTGGTTTTCCCTTGATCTCATAAGTAGAAAGGCAGGTCTGGCTACAGAAATCCTTGCTGGAACTTGGATTATCAAACTGCGCTGTGATGACATCTTTGGGATCTGCAATGATTCTGGACAAGAGACAAAAAATATGGGGTTGTGTCTCATTACAGAGATCTAACTGGGCCATTAAAACATGCTTCACTAGATACTGTCCAAGTAGTATAGGCCTGTTCTGTAAATCTCATATAAATGAGAATGGTTTCATGTGCTCAAGGTCTGGGAAAGCAATTCTTGCTATGTTTTGCAAAAATGCAACATGCACTGCCACGAGAAGCATTCCAGATCTACAGAGTGGAGAATTTCAGCTTAAGAAGGGAGATCAACAGCTCTTGAATTGTTCTTCTGCAGTCACACAACTCTATTTGTCAAATTATTTCAGACAGATAATACCAAACCGGTGTTGAATATTGAAAGCAGTGGTCTTAAAGGGATAGTAATGGCTTAATTATATAAAAAGTAATATTGTAAGCATAAAATAAGTAATCCATCGATGCAATTCCTCTCTCTCAAACCTTCATGGTTTGAGAGAGAGAGCATTCTAAAGTTCCCCTTTGCCTGATGTCAGTTGTAAAGCTGACAGAAAGAGATCAGTGTCTGCAGACTCAAGGAGGCTCTTCAGCAGAGCCAAAATAGCGCAATTTAAAAATAAATACTTATTTGGAACAATCTAAAAAGTGTGCTTGCAAACCAAGCACACTTTGTAGACAGTTCCAATTAAGTATTTCTTTTTAAGTCATGCTATTTTGGCTCTGCTGAAGAGTCGCCTCTTGGTCTCCCAGACCAGGAACTCCTGCTGTCAGCTTACAGCTGACGTCAGGAGAAAGGGAGGGAGAGGGGAACTTTATAAGGATCTATCTCACAAACCATAAAGGTTTGAGAGATAGGAATACCATTGATGGATTTCTTTTATGCTCTACAATATTACTTTTTATATATTTAAGACATTTCTAACACTTTAGAATGCATCCATAGACAGCCAAAAGAGGATTTTAATGAACTGCCGTTAAATCATTTTCTCATCCTTCAAGGCAGGTCTCTGAGGCAGAGATTCCTTACTTCCCTCAACTTTTACCCAGTTGCTACAATTCAGTTTCATTGTATAGCAGAAAAAAGTGAATGAAGAGAAGAAAATCCACTAAACAGATAATCCAACAGCCCCCCCCCCCCATCACCAACACACACCACTTTTTTTTTTTTTCTCTCTCTGCGGGAGTTCGGTGTTACACTTGGAACAAGACCAAATTATTTAATGGTAAATTCACTAAAACTCTTTTCTCTGTCGTCCAGTGTGGAACACAGAAACCATGGAGACATAGAAAAGTTATCCTCCATGATTCCTGTGAGTGAAAACGAGAGAAAACTCCTCCACCGAAGACCAGTATCCACAGGACCAAACTGCTACAACCTGAACCTCAGGTGTCAACAGACATCAAATTTAGAAACTAAACAACTGTAAACGAACAGGAAACCAACAGGAAAACAACAGTGTTCTGATCTGAGAAATAAATGGACAAGAAGGACCCTTATATAAGCACCCCCACCTAAAGGACCTTACAACTAGAGCTGGCCTCAACCAAGGCCTGCACATTCACACGGAAGAATTTAGTGAAGGTGTGCAAAGATTACCATGTCTCCGCCTTACACACCTGAAAAGCAGTGACCTGATTCTTCTAAGCCCAAGCTGCACCCACCACACTGGCATAATGCTCCATGAACCAAAAGGAAGCAGGTCTCTTACTGAACATACATCTGGCAGATGGTCACCTTGATCCAAGAAGCAAAAAGGTGAAATTTACTCACAGATATTTGTTTTTCCTCTGTGTCCTTCCACAGCATAGACTATGGGCATTGGCTCCGTCTCCCAGCTGGCAGGACCAATCAAAATTATAAATGTGCACTTCACCTCCCCACCTGCAGTTATACTACTGTCCAAGCTGAAGAGAGACAACAGGTTAGATATCACAGAAAAAACAATACAGAAAGCATCAGGCAATAGCACAGGCCTAGCGGAAAGAACTTGTAACGATACATTACCACCTGGTAGTAGGGAGGGTTGCCGTGGAAGGACACAGAGGAAAAACAAATTTTGGTGAGTAAATATCACCTTTGCTTCTGTGTCCAATCCACGGCATAGATTGTGGGACTTACCAAAGCAGTACTTCAGAACATTAGGGAGGGAACAATGCTCTGTGACCCAGAAAAGGCATTTTACAGGATTTTTCTGCAAATTACGCATGTCTATATGCGTGAAGGTTCAGTCCATAGTTTTTGACAATGTGGAGACTGAGGACCAGGTGGCAGCTTGCATACCTCATCTGGTGTAGTGACTGCCCAGTGTTCCAGTGAAGTGGAAGTGGCCATGGTAGAACATGCGATAATGCCAGTAGGAGAGACCCTGGTGGCTAATTCATGCTAGTTAAAACAAGTCATGACTCAGTGTTGCAAGGGATGATTTTTGAAGCCGCCGAGTCCATACATTTACAAAGAAATTGACGAGCTTGCCAGTCTTACGAAGGAGCCAAGTTCTATACAAGTAACTCTGCACACAATAGACAAAGATCATGTAATATTTATGTATTATGTCTGAATCTTGAACAAAAACACAGCAGAACCATTACCTAAGGAGGAATTGGGTCTCCACTTTAAAAGATATGTAGCTTTTAGACAAAATGCATCTAGACATAATGACATACCAAAATGGAAGGACATAGAATAATGCATGTCCTTTACTTAGCCCTGTAGCAGAAGTCACAGCTGTAAATGAGACAGCTGTAAGAGAGAGATGCTCAAAGGATATATCCTCTAATGTTCAAATCATGGATGGACGGAAATCTGTAGTAAGGCCAATTAGTGTCCACTGAGGGATAAATCTTCCAGATGGTAGGATTAATTGCTGAGTTAATTGTTAGCAAAAAAGGGGTTGACAACAAAAAACTGCAGAAAAACGATGTCAGATAAATTATAATCGAATCAGGCTTAACCCTTCAATTCACTGCAAGAAGAAATTCCTAATTATTTCTGCCATTTTAAAGTGACCCATCCAGCTTCTGGAATAAACACCAACTCCGACCGAAAAGATCACATCATGCAGTAGATCAAGTTAATGAAGGTTGTCTGCCTGATTGGAGCGTTTTGCCTGTCTTGATGACGGTTATCTGTACTTCCTCATTCTGCATGATGCTGGAGTAAAAACCTTTGCATTGAGGTACCATATTCGTAGGTACATGTTGTCCAGGATTAAGAAAAAATTATCTGCACAGAGAAATCCTATAGCCATCCATACTTAAACTTTCTGCTCCTGTTTCTACCTTGCTTTGAAAGAAACATGATGACAGTGATGTTAACTGATAAAATCTCCACTAAATTCCTTCTGAGACATATTGAAGTGACTGAAGGAGTTGCCCATCGTTATTAATTCCAATCTGTTGGAATGAAGGTTCTTGCCTGTGCAAACAGAACCCCTGAACTGTTAGGAACAACCTGTCAATAATTGTAATGACTGAGACAGGATCCTTGTGGGAAGGGTCAGGAGGGCTCACGAGGGCTCACGATTATATCTCATCCTAGATAGGTGACTAGGATGTCCTAAATGTTTTTCTTATAATGGGGACATCATTCAGGGAAGGAGTGATCCAGATCCCCTTATGTCCCAGAATTTGTAAGAAACCTTGGTAAAGGGATCAGACCAAAGAGAACCTGAAGCACTGAGTCCAACAGGTACGTGTCCGTTAATATTCATATCGTTCCTGAAGGCCCAAGGGATAGTATAGACAGTTCAGGTCTAAGAAACAACCTGGTTCCCCTGTAGTTTATGACCGATGAGTATACCGAGTAAGCCTCTGCCAAAAGAAGAAGAAGAAGACGAAGACGACAATTCTTGTAAATTGCAGAGCATACAATTTTTTCCTTATTCGCAATGCCCGGCGGTCTGATAAGACCGATGACCTTGTTCTGCAAATGTTGCAGTCTGCTCATAACTTATATATATATATATATATATATATAAAAACTACTGAATCTCATTGAAAATCTACTAACCCGAACGGACTGTCCGTAGGGCTGAATCTAATCAAAATGATAATTCCTGATCCTTTAAACTTGAGGTAGGAAAAGCTTTTTCCTCTTGAAGAATATCTGAATTAATGCAACTGATCATCCAGCTGGACTTTACCCAGGAAAGGAAAATACCAATCTGATCTTTGAAGGCATAGTAGTTTTCCAGACATTGATCCCTAATGCTGTATCAGTAAAACCAGATAACACTGAGGCACAGGCTAAATGTATACCTGACCAAGAAGTAATTACAGGAGAAAATCACTTCCTGGATATCTGGGCTATAGTCCTATCCACTAGAAGTGGATCTAAAAACCCTTCTTCCAGTGATGAAGTAGTAGGACTGATAACATGGCCCTGTCCAGTAATCCATGAAGGATGAAAATATACATCTGGACTAATAAGAGTAAGAAGATGCCGACTCTGAGATCGGTGTGACTCAGGAATAGCACTGGCAAACCTTCTCCATACTAGAAACTTACTAATGGGAAAGATCACATCCTGAACATCTGGGCTATGGCCCTCTCCCCCCTAGGAGGATCAATCCAGAAAATTTGGATTAAATAAAGGATAGGTACAGTACTATCCCAAGGAAACATACAGGGTATACTGATATATTAGTAGGCAGACAGGAAGGACTGACCACATTATCCAAGCAGGAAAATTATACAGAGCGTAGTCACAAAGTCCTGAGGCAAAAGGCAAAACCCTGATGGACCTGAGTTGCATTCAACCCAATTCACCATGATACATAGTATTATGATACATCTTCCTGGGACGGATACATTCTGTCCCACAATATGAATTCATAATCATCAGTTTCCTGAGGCCCTGAGAGACCCAAGTCTAGAGAAAGATTAAGTGTAATACATATATATATAATATATACACACCTGTACATATATTCACACACACATACAGGATGAAAAGTATCGTCCACTACAAGACAAAGTAGATTAGAGCATCAGTTCTAGAGATAAAAAAAAAAAACCCTGAATATACTAGAACTGGAGAACTGACCACAAAAAGAGAGACTATGTAAGCAATAGGAACGAAGGGCTAGAAATGAGGAACTACTAGACAAAGTTGGATATTCACTCCAAGGAAAGACAATAAAGAGGAGATTGTATCACAATGTACCAATCAGTGAGAGCAGAATATGAAGATCCCTCTAGCTATTCATAATAAGGCTTGAAAAACCAGCCCTTTGAGATTAGAAAGTATAATTTCAGCAGTTGAGGGATTATAGTAAGGTTAGGTAACCAGAGGAATTCCTAGTCAAGGACATCATTATACAGATATCCTGTAGAGCTGAAAGGGAAGATTAATTCCAGTTTTAGAAAGGGGGGAACATACATGGAAATACAATGTATGTTACCTTCTTTCCAACATACTGCCATCCTTTAATCTTGAACTAAGATGATGCAGAGAGTAACAATTCCTTTAGACTCTCCACTTAAATCTAACCAGATAAGGCCTGGAAGTACATTCTCCAGGTCACAGAACATGAGCCTCGTCCTGCAAATTATGGACGGCCTTCATGAAAAAGCCTGGTTGGGCTTGCAAACTATATATGTATATATAGATATATGTAACAATGTAGCTCTGGACCATATTATCCTTAACACAATGCAAACTGCTGTATTTGCATGATAATTAAATATGCAAAGAAAGGTACACAAATACTGAATAGAAATACTTCTTACCTTGTCTGTGTACTGCTGGAACCTGCAGTCTCTGTCGAGACAGCTTGTGTTCCAACCTGCCAGCTGATGTTGGGGCTTGAAGTCTCGAATGGGGCAGTGTGCTTTCCACCTGGGGAGTGAATAGATATTTCTGGCCTGTATCAGAATAGGAAGGCCCCTCAGAGATTCAGCCCTGCTTGAGAGTAGTAAAAGACAAGCTGTGATGTACCTCTCCTCTGAGAGATCGATGTGCCAGTACAGTAGATGCTTTCAGTGTGGCTTCCACCCCGTTTGATCAAAGGAGAGGCAGGCAGCTATGCAGCAATCCTTACAGGCTGATGCAGCCTTGCTTAATTTGCAGAAGACAGTGTGTTCTTTGTTGAAAACACTCTGGGTATCGGAGAGACCTTGGCCTTGGCTGTTGAACTCACAAGGCCTGGGCTGCACTACTGGCATTTCCCCATAGAGGAACTGAAGAAATGCAGTATCCTTGTTCATGCGTTCCATAGCTGGGACACTAAATCCGTACTTCCGATTTGAGGCTGGTCTCTGCTATCTCACAAGTCGTGTCATGTTTGGCGCCTGCTGAGATATCCTAAGGGCTGCAACAAGAGTCTGAACCAGGGCAGAACAAGCTCTGAACATGACCCAGTAACACAAGGACCCCTGCGACCTCCTGAAAGGAAAGAGGTATGAGGTCCTGGAACATAGTGGAATGCTAGCCGCGATTTAGGCAGGCTGCACACAGGGGACAGTAATTTTAAACGCAGCTTGACCCCTGAAAAACAACTAATCAGATTTACAAAAAGGCTATGTGTGGTGAACAAGGTATTTTAAGCATTTACCCCATCCAAAAGATGAAGTTGCTGTTCCTGTCTATCAGCAGGCGCTGGACAAAGAATGAAGGACAATTTCCAGGTCGATGAGAAATTCTGAAACCATGGGAAAAAAAAACACCTAGGTGTTCTTAAAACTACCCTATTCTGGTGAACAAACAGAAAGGGAGGCTTACTGGACAAAGCCCGACATTATACTCAATACCCAGGAGAAACATCATGTTCAAAAGACAAAGTAGAGGGATTATAGAGACTCAAAAGTAAGCTTCTGTAGTACTCCTAAAACAAAGTCCAAAGCTTAGATGAGTGGGATCCCAAAAGACAGGGTAAGCAACCCCTGAGCAAAAGTCTGCACATCTGTAGAGCAATGCAGTGAGTCAAAATCTGACTCTTAACTGAAGACTAAAGCCTTTCTGAACACCATCTTGAAAAAAGGTCGAGACTACCGGAAGCAGGAAATGCTTTGGTCGAGAATCATTATTGCCACACTACTGATAGAAGAGGGAACAAACTAGAAGTCTATTGTGAAACCTGTTTCCTAGCTTTTTCAAGAAACGACAGCATCAGAGAAACCCCTATTCTTCAAGATGATAGCATCATGAGCAAATCTGTCAAAGTCAACTTCGCCACCTGAGGATAACATACCGGGCCCCGAGTCAAATCGCTCCACTATGGACAGATTGAGTAGATCCAAAAGCCAAGCCCAACATGGCCAGAACGGAGCAATCAGGATGACGTGAGCCCTCTCCATCCTGACCTCTCTTAGAAACCTGCATATAAAAGGAGTTTGGAGGAAATACGCAGCTTAGAGGAAAATTCCACAGGATGGTCATCACATACACGGCAAGAGAAAGAGGATCTTGAAGCCTGGTACAGAATTGAGGAACCTTGCGGCTTAGGTGAGAGGCCACCAGGTCCTCTGTTGATAATCTCCAATGGTGGAAAATCGAGTTGAATATGTTCTGACTGAGCTCCCAATTTCCAGACTCCAGGTGTTGTAACTGAGCAAGTCTGCACTACATTTTCTACGGCAGGAATGTGAAAAACTGAGAAAGCCGGCAGGAGGGCCTCGACCCACTAGAGATCTTCCGAACCTCAGACCAGGCTGATACACTTCTGGTTCCTCACTGGAGGTTCATGTAAGCAAATGCTGTTGCGCTGTCTGAATGAATCCTCACTGGAGATCTTAACAGGTAGGATTCAGGGTAAACACAAGAAAAGGAGTGCAAGGAGAGCTGTACTGTTTGGTTTCTACCTCATGTATAAATCCAACCTTTGGAAACAGATATCAAATACTCACACTGTATATCTTACCGGCTCCAATAAATGGTAACCAGTATGAGAGCTTGCTGGGATTTTTGATGCTGATTCTCCCCGCTAAGAAACCACTTTGATGGGCATCATATAACCATTCAAATATTCCACAATGTAAATCTATGTATGTTGAATTAAAAACAGCAGACAAGTCGAATCCAAAGATATAAAATGTTTTACTAAAAAATTCCTCAACATGTTTTGTGGTTGGCACACCACTTCATCAGGAGGATCATAATATACAAAATACAAACTGATGATACAAATGTGAGCATCTGAGAAGTATCTCAAAACGTTGGATTTATACATGAGGTAGAAACCAACAGCACAGCTCTCCTTGCACTCCTTTTCTTGTGTTGTCTCTTTAAGCCACGCGGTGAGGTAGAGCCACTCTGTATCACCATTGTAACAATGCAGCCAAACTCTGTTTCCCAGCCAGATGGTGAAATGCTGAGATTCCCCTGGTAGTTGAATGGGTAACAATATGCTAATGGAAAAGCTTAACTTTATTAAACAAGGACAGTCCTGAGGATGTGGGATATTTGGTAACAATGGGTTAGATATTGGAATACATCATGAGTCCCATGGCTATCTATGCTCCCTCTGCCCACCACCAGTGTATTCAGGGACCAGATCCCAGGGGTATCGTCCAGGCAATGCTTACTCTTTTCTTTGCCCTTCTCTCTCATTCCCTACCTACCCTTTTCCTAACCCCTTTACTCTGCATCCTATCTTACCCCGTTTCCTGAGGCCCTCTTCACATGACCACAAATTCTTTCAGCAACAGGCAAAGAGTCATAACCCCTCTTCCTTATATTGTCACGGACATTGGATATCACATAATGCCCAGTAGTGACTATTTCTGACTGTTTAACTAATTGAGCTTTACCTTTTTGTAATTGTACTGGATGATGTTCCTGATTTTCTTGTTGCTTTATTTTTGTACTTGCCATGTAATGCTTTTATAAGCATTTTCAATAAATGAGATGTTTAAATAAAAAAAGGAAGAGCAGTGAACTGAAAAGGACTGTCCTGAAAAGAAAAGTACAAGAATAACGGATGATCTGGGCAGATTGGGACATGTAGGTCCTGTAAGTTGAAGGAGCTAAGAAACTCCCCAGGACATAGATCATGATGGCAGAGTTCAAAGATATTTTGAACTGAGGAGCCAGAACAAAATGGTTGATGCACTTTTAAGTCCAGAATGGGATGCCTGCTGCTGACTTTTTTGGGAACAATGAAAATATGAGTAGAATCCTGCAAAGTGCTCCTGTGGAGAAACGGAGACTAATACCTGCTTTTCTAGGATAGAAGAAACTGCATCTAGAAATAGACAGCCTTAATCCAGATACTGAGGAACTCTCGACAAGATAAAAGGTGAGGAGGAAGAGACTTGAAGTCTATGTGGTGCCTTTCTGAAGTCACCAGCAAAACTCACTGCCACTGAAACCGCCCATACATCTTGGAAAAAATGGGGTAACCCCCTACGGGCAGAAAAGGACGAAGGCCATCATGGGGAGGTGGACTTGTCAGTTTTAGTCTTCTTGCCTGCCCAATCCTGTTTGGGTTTTAGAGGAAGACACACCTGAAGGGTCTAAAGGGGTTGAACATTCGGTGGGTAAAACGGCTTGCTCAGGAGACACTTAAAGCAGAAAGGTATTCTTTCTACCAGTTCCCAGAGAACCTGACAACAACAAAGGCTGCTTCCATAAGATGGACCTTTGCTTCAAGGACCTTGGCTAGTATTGTCAACAGTAGGAACATAAACTTAGATAGAGTCCAAACCTTGTTCACCCCAGATAGCCGTAAACTCTAGTGACAACAGTGGGTAGCAAAAACTGGTAGGAGGGCAGTACCCAAAGCGTGTAAGTTCGACTTCAGGACATAATCCAAGCCTCTATCTGATCCTTAAATGCCTTGTATCTGACAAAGGCAGAGATGTATGTTTTTGGCAAGACAAGAGACTGGGGGATCAACTGCTGGGGGACAGCCCAATACATCACAACCTAAGCTGAAAAAGGATACAAATTAGAAACGCTCCTGTTAAGAAAAAGTTATCTGTTAGGCGTTTTCCATTTTTGCAGGAGAACCTGGCCTACATAATGACATGGAGCAAACATAGGTATCTATTTTGCATCTCTGGAAAATATCAGGGGAAGAGGAGCCAATCAATGCCCATAGACCTGAAGAGTCTCCAGGACAGCCCAGATAAGCAGCTCAGCCGTATGGCTCGGGGCATCCTCGCATTCTATACCCCAATGACAGAGACAAATCCAAATCCTCCCCATCAGTCTCCCCTTCCTCAGAAGAGGAATCCCCAACAACCCCAAAAGACAGGACCCAAGCACCTAATGAGAGGTGTAGGGTGTCCCACAGGCCAAGAGTTTAGGACCTGTGGAATAAAGGAGGGAACAGAAGTGACGGGACAGAAGCGATAAGAGTCTTAACCAATACTGGTTCCTATTCAGTAGAAAGCCCAGAAGGCAGTTTAAGGGCCACAATGCAAAAGGGACAAAGTACCAGATACTCCCTAGGAAGCCCAGACTTGGTCTTTTACATAGGTCCTTTGTGTTCTGACATGGTCAGAAGAACTCCCTCAAAGATGATAATAGGGAGTATAAATAGCAGAAAAGTACTCAATAATATGCAGAAGGTACTTATCTAATTGCAAGTGGTTACAACGGTAGGCAGGAGGGAGAAACCAGCCTCTGGCCTGTGTGTGGCATCCAAAAAGGAAAATGGTTTCTCAAAGACCAAGGATGTGGTAATGGCGGATACATTTAAGAAAAGATTAGATACATATCTTTCAAGAGGGAACATACAGGGTTGTGTGTATTAGTAGGCAAAGAAGTTTAGATAAAGACTAACTTATCTGACAGCAAGGAAGCCTATATAATTCTCATTTCTCTGGGTTATGAGGCAAAAGTTGAAATGTATGGACTTGTGTCTTTGTTTTCAATTAATCTACTATGATACCATCTCTTCCATGCTAGATCACCTGGAAAACAGAATTCTTGGAGATGTAGACTTTTCTTAATAAAGAATGCAGCTCTCCAGCTGTTAAGACACAGCAAGAGATCAGGGGAGATCTCTATGTACAGCAGTTCACCAGAATTAATATGAACTAACTCAAATTCCTGTGATCAGCTAGAGGCGAAATATGCCCAATATATGAAGCATTTGAAACCAAAATGCCCACCACTCAGTCACCCTCCTCAAAGAGGTTACATCATCATTTCCAACTAGATTGCATGTTCAATCCCTCCAAGGGAGAAAGGTGCCCAAACATTTGAATAGCAAACACAAGGAAGTGAAGGGGTTAGACACATTAAACTGAAATAAAGTAAAATAATAGAGTGCAAATCAGGCAAAACAACATTTCCGGGACACAATACATGACCACAGTCCTCAACAGGTTAACTCGCATGTAGCTTCAGTCTTCCACTGTAACAGATTAAGGAACTTCAAAGAAGCTCTTTAGTGAGGTAAAGACCAGAAATACATGTCAACCTCTGCAGATTTAAGGCACTGAAAAAGAACCTGTGAACTTGGAAATCCATGAATTAGGCAGCCAATAAATAGGAGCCCACCTAATGGGCGATTATACAGCTCCATACACTAAGAAAAAAAACAAAAAAAAGATCAAGACAGCAATGCCCATACACTTTTCTTCCATGTGACATTCCTTAAAACTGAATGTAGCAGGCGTGGCTAAAATGGAGGGAAAGACAGAGTCTCTGCCTCACAGATCATGTTTTAGAAGTGCCCTGCCCACTGAGACTTTAACGCATAGTTTCTGTGTTCCTCACTGGATGACAGAGAAAACAGTGAAGGATTTTGGATAACCCTGATTCAGCCCAGGAGCTGCAGTTAAATAACTGAGCACATTACCAAGACGTGTGCATCACAGGGGTTATCCCAAAAAACCTGTCCTCTAGGAATGCAACGACCTCTCTCCACTTGTTTCGGCTTGTGCATGTATGTTACATTGTTTTCTTTGCATATTTCCCCCTTGTATACAAACATTAACAAACAAAATGATAATAAAAAAATGTAGTTTGATATCCCTGGTTTAAAGCATAACATTAGCACTTGGGTCTGTGGGGTTGTACACATACAGAAGAACTTATACACAGAGCAAAATATCACTTCTGGAATTATTTACAGAGTTAAGTTGATACATTTTATCACAAAGCACATGGTTCATACATTGGATCATTCTACCATGGTACACAATGATGGTATGATCATTGTGGATGTGAAGGAAATAGTATTTACTTTCCGCAACCAGAGCAGGTCCTCCTGGGGAGGGGCATAGGTCTTGTAGCGGGCACGGTGTAGCCGGTGAGGCAGAGGGTGGAGCAGAAAAGCTGTGTAGATCCTTTCCGCTGGTAAGCAGTCTGTCCCTTCTGCAGAATCTTTTTGCAGCCGGAGCAAGACACCCTAACAGAGGTTGATGGAACTGCAGGAACCGCAGGAAGCGACTTGTTAGCTCCTGGGGAGCTTATAGATGGTTGTACGCCAGTGGATAGTTGGGGGGCTGGAGGGATACAATAAGTAACTCAATGAGGATATGCACTGTTGTGCACTTTTATGTTTTGTTTACATTGAAAACATTACACTAAAATGCACTTCAGCAAGCTTAAAGGGATAGTCGCCCCCACTATGCAAAAAGTAAATATTGTAGAACATCCTCTTGAGCAAAACAAAGATACCCCCTGCCCACTGCTGAGAAGCATTTTATTCAAGTTATTGCAGATAAAACTTAATATCCCTTAGAAAAAGCAAATCTCAAGAACTACTTTATTAAGTGTATACTACCCAAAGTTTAACTCCTTCAGGATCAGAGGTGTGTGCAAAACTTAAAGCAATGGATTCTCAAACCTTCAATCCTTAAAGGGTTAGAGGGACAGTAATGTGCCATAAAGAATTCTTATAGTTTTGTAGAGGATAAAAAAAATAAACTCTGTGGCACAAATCCTCTCTCTCAAATCGCTATGGTTTGAGAGATATATGCATTCAAAGTTCCCCCTTCCCCTGACGTCAGGGCCGTGCTGATTGTAGGAGATACCGGTCCAGGGACCACCCTCCGGCTCTGCAGCAGAGGTGAAATAGCATTATTGGAAAAGAATTACTTAATTGGAAAGGTCTATAAAGTGTGTATGGTTTGCAAGCACACTTTGTAGACCGTTCTGAAGAAGTACTTTTAAATAACGAGATTTCGGCTCTGCTGAAGAGCCTCCTCAAGTCAGCCAACTTGAATCTCCTGCTGTCAGCTTTACAGCTGACATCAGGAGAAGGGGAGGGAGGGAGGAACTTTGAATCCATATATCTCTCAAACCATAGCGGTTTGAGAGATATGATTTGTGCCACAGAGTGTTTTTTTTTCTCCTCTACAAAACTAAAAGCAGTTTTTATGGGACATCACTATCCCTTTAAAGAACAGTTTATTTGCTCAAGAGAATTTCCCTTAAGGGGTTAAACAATGATTTACTAAAAAGAATTTCTCTTTCACGAGATGGTATCAACGTATTTAACCTCTTGGTACTAAAGTTGTCTCCAACCCATTAGAGGTGCAATTCAGTAAGATAATTCACATCAATTTAAATGGGACTTTTAACCCCTTGAATGCTAGAGCTCCCTCCAATATATATTGCTTTGCAATGTGTTGGAAGACCTAACATTTAAGGGGTTAAAATCCCCATTTCTGTTTTTGAGTCCTCAAGGAGATAAAAAACTTATTTTAATCTATGGGGGGATTTCTTTTTATTTGTCCCTCTTTAGCTTACTGAAACGCACCTTTAGCAGAATGGTCATGTTTATCACCAGAATGTGCTGCTTACTCTGAGTAAGGCATGAAAACAGCTGGATTGAAAAGGGAGATCTGAACTCATTTAAAGGGCAACGGTCACCCCCACAATTAGGCATATAGCGATAAGCTTACCAATGAAAATGTTATGCAACATAAAGACAGCATTAATCAATCAAAAATCCTACCTCAGCCGACAGTGCCGGTCAGGCACCAGAGCTCTAAAAGTGCCAGTGCTGTCAGTCCCTTCTGGTACCATGCAACGCCTCTTAGAGGAGACCGGCACTGACAGTGTAGGCTCGCAGACGTCTAAGTAAATATGTCTGCACTGTTTGCCTGGCCATCAGTGTCGGCTAAGGTAGGATTTTTGACCAACGAGGCCTTTATTCTGCATAACCGTTTCATTGGTAAGCTTTTCACTATATGGCTAATTAGGGTGTGTGGACTTTATTTCGGGTGATAGTTCCCCTTTAAGTGGCATGAGTGACTATGCATTATTGTTCATAACTTAACCCATTCACTCATAAATGCAACACAATCCAGCACATGGGAATATTACTCACCTAGGGGGCTACCACTGACTGAGAACACTGCGCTGATTTTCAACTCCCCTTCAGAAGATTTTGGCTGCTGGGAATATTCCTGTAATGGATATAATAGATAACATTTTGATATGGTTTCACAAGTAAGCAGAACGGTGCTGTAGATTCAAAATGTGGTTCTTGATATTGCACTGCAGAAATCTACTGTGCACCGACTTAAAAGGGATTTTCAAGGCATGGCTCTTAAAGGGACATTATCACCTAAAAATGAATAGGGTTCAGGCTGTTTTAAAATTCGTGTATTCTAGTGAGCAATTGTAAAAATTATTCCTTATTCCTGAAATACGACATACTAAGATTTTGGGTTATGTACTGATGAATATGCTAAGCCAATATTATTTTGAAATATTTTCAGACTTTCACTTCAAAGAAATAAAAAAATTATATCCTATATAATAATTCGCAAAATCGTGTGTAACGCTGCGTCATGCGCAGTAGACACTGCTGCGCGTGCTGCAGTCATGTGCAGTAGAGACTGCCCTCACCGCAGCTGATACAGAGCGGGGGATTCCGAAGGAGCATCCCGCTCTGTATCAGTAGCGGCGCGGTCAGTCTCTACTGAGCATGACTGCACCGCGACCGGCTGGCTGTGGCACTGTGGCCCGTGTAACGGGCTCTTCAACTTGTATACACATATAATGCTGACTAGAAGAACATTATTTTAAGAGTTATGAGACCTTTTAATTTTTGGTGATCACGTGCCTATAATTTTGCCCAGGAAGGTGCCATGCACAACTTTACAGGGTTGCCAGCACAGGCACCACTGAGCCTTCGTGTTGGACTTGGGAAAACCTTCACTAGGGTCTATGAGAGCTGAGTAGGCAAACCCTTTGAAACTGAACCGTAAGACTTCAAAGTCTTACAAATCAAGTCTCGTTCACAGTTCCATCAATCGGTCCATCCCAGTTCATATATGCAGGTCTACTCCCAGGGGGAGCAGGTCTACTAACAGAGAACTATCCAAGTTATACCGAACCTTCAGGATGGAGTATCCCTGTGGTCTGACGTCAGTGTCATCAGTAATTACTGGCTGGCATCCACGTGGGTTGGCTATTACACTTCACGTTGTAAGGAGCATCACAACCCCCAACAACATTCATATAAAAGGCCTACTTGTAGCCCCAAAGGCCACCATGCAGAGCTTCCTTACTGCACCTTTATTGCAGAGCAAATGCAGGAACCTGCACATATGAAGCAAAGTTTATAAGGACTATTACCTGAAAATCCATACTTAAGCCAGGGCTCGAAATTTCCACTTGCCACTGACCAATGGCAAGTGAAAATTTAGCTCTGGCTAGAAGAAATTCAGCCCTGGTGGGTATACTATGGCTTGCAGTGGCGAGTAACTTTTAAGGTCTGGCTAGTAGCAAAGGACTTAAAATTTTAAGCCCTGCTTAAGCTAACAGGCAACAATACATTTTGCAAGAAACATATATATATTTAGCTTTAAATGGATAGCAATGTTTCATAAAAGCAGCATCTCCAATTAATCTTCACAGTATTCGAGCCATAGAGTGTGTTATTTCAGTACTGTCAGTTTTAGTTCAAGAGTAATTGAATGAAAAAGTATCCCCCTCCTGCCCCTTTTACCTAGTGTATGCCACCTCCCCTCAGATATGGAATCTGGTCTCTAAACCAGGCAGCTCACAGCAAGAGGTAATCTTCTTACAGTGAAGATTGTCCCTCTCTGCGATCCACCTGGACACCACCTTTCTGTTCTGAGGTGAGCAGTGTTACATCAGTAAAAGGGGCGGTAGGGGGATACTTTATCATTCAATTACTCTTGAAATACAACTCTCTCAGTATTGAAATAACACTCTCCATGGCTCAAATACTTTGAAGATTAATAGAAGCTGCTTTTATTTTGAAACATTACTATCCCTTTAAAAGGGGAACTATACCCTTATATATAGCCAAGTTCAGATGGCAGCTGAACAGATAATTAGAATAAATAGCTAAAAAAAAATCATACAAATAAAATGGTTGCTGTAAGAGTAGACACCCAACAAAAATTCACATACTGGCAAGGTAACCAAAAGCACACGTCTTCAGTTGGGGGGGGGGGGGGGAATGACCAGGGGTAACCTGAGGTAAGAGTGCACTGTTACCTCCAGTACAATAGCTAATAACCTTCTCCAATTCTGGGCCAGATAACTGCCCACAAAAGGAAGAGAAACCAAGGACTGTTTGGAAGACTGATCTGCTGACCATATTTTTAGCCAAAGAATATGCAGAGCAACCATGTCCTTCACCATACTCCTAGCAGAATCAAAAAGTGCAAGCAGCAGAATAGTCTGGATAGCAGAATCACTCAGTCCTTTGTAGAGCAAAATTTCCCCCTCGAGCTGCACTCTTAAGGCAAGATTGTCCAAGTTGGGATGATGACTAGGGCCATCATATCTATGTCAGGACTGCCCCAACACCCCACTAGTCGAAGGAAAAGTTCATGCTTCAATTCCCTCTCTTCCGGATCAGCGGACTTCTTGCCGAGATAATCACTCTGCCAGTTTTCCACACCTTGAATGTAACCGGCAGACAAGGCAGACAACATGTAAGCTTCCACTCACAGTAGAATCCTTTGTACTTCTGCCCAGGCAGCCATGAATCTGCTGCCGCCTTGAAAATTCCTCATGTATGCTACTGCTGCACCATTGTCAGACTGAATCCGAACAGAAAGGTCCTGCAGAAGATACATACAGGAAGAAAGAGCATTGAAGATGGCATAAAACTCCAGAAGATTTAAATCGGAAGAAGAGTCTCGGTGAGGGACCTTAAATGGGGCAATGGCCTTACACAGCTCCCCCCATAGTCACTAATGTCCAGTCTGCGAGAAGGCAGGACTGACCTTAGGACAGAGTCAGACTTGCCAGTCATCACCACAGCGACTGCCTGGTGGCTCTGGACAGAGGCATAAAGTTATAAAGATAAGCTGGATTTTAAGTTCAGTGGTTAAGTGTATCGAGCTGAAGGTGCCACAAGTGATTTTGTACAAAGGCAACTGCCTCGATTGTGGACACCAAAGTATCCAATGGACACATGCAGTTCCTGATTGAAGGCCTCAAATGAGACAAATCTTTGTCTGCAGTCCTGACAGTTTGCTCTGAGGTAATAGGATTTTGTGGAGCTCTGTGTCAAAGATAAGGCCAATAAATTGGGACCAGAGGAGACTTGTGAAAGCTGATGATCCAACAAGGCTGTTGAAGAATGGTCATTGTGAGATTCAGATGTTCATATTGGGTCACAGTGAACGCCAAGGTCAGTAGGAAGGCAATCAGAGGGGCCAACACTCTTGTGAAAACACTAGGAGCCGTTGCAATCACAAAGAGCAGGGCCACAAACTCAAAGTGCTGGTTTTAGGAATGTAAACCTGAGGAACTGGTGACATCCCAGAGAGATGGGAACATGCAGGTAAGAATCCTTGATGTTGAGTGAATCCATGAACTCTGATGGTTCCATGGCAGCTATTAAAGATCTGATTGACTCCATTTTGAACTTGGGCACAAGAATAAACTTGTACAATGCTTTGATGTCTAAGACAGGGCGAAATCTGCCATTTTTTTGGCATGATGAAAAGACTGGAATAAAAGCACTTTAACCCAGCTTCCATTATAGTATGAAAAGCCACATGGAGAAGGTGGTCCTTAGAAACCTGTGACATGAAAAAGCTGGATTAAGGGAGACATGTTATTCGATATCCCTTGGTAATCAATTGAAGCAACCAATCATCCAAAATGGATGAAAACATAGCAATGGAGTCTGCAACCCTCCCCCCCATGGAGGATGATTGGGGAGCTTCAAAAACCCAACCCGAAAGAGCTCCTCTGCCCTGTTAAGAAGTAACCACTCAACAGGAACTATCCAATTCTGTATTAGCAGGAAAGCATATGGCGGATTTCTTTTTACGTTGAAAAGCAATAGTGTGGAACAGTCTTTAGGCAGTCTCTCAGAGACCTGAAGAACCAACAATATAGCTCTAATTAAGGATCCACAGACTCTCTATCCCTGGAAGACAAGTCCAACAGGGAAGGTGGAATGTCCATACGGTCAGTAAGAATCTTCCCCTCATGCTCATATGATGGAAGTTCAGAAATTACTGAAACAGTTGTGCCGTAACTAAAGGTCACTGGTTAATAACATTTAGGTGGACAAAGGGGCAAATCTGCCAGCCACTTGCCCAAAAACAGTTCCAGAGTAGTAGCAACTGTGCCTCATAATGCTCTAGCCTATTCAGTCTCAAACACAGGAGGAAAATATTTAGGAGACCCTGTGGATGGCCCAGCAAGGGCAGGTGAGGAGCAAACAGTGCATGTCGAGGAATGCACCTCAGAAAAAGAACCACTGGAAGAAGCACAAGAGGCAGTTTCACTTGCATTGCCCTTAGCCTTAATGAAAAAGCAAGGAAACAGGCACGCAGGAAGCTGTGTCAATACAATCCTTCTGCGTAAGGAGCATGAAGGAAAAAGCCTCACCTATCCTGCTCTCCCTTAAGGAAGTACCACTAAAACTTCAGGCTATTAAGATAATGGACAAAAAAAAAAAAAAAATAAATCAACCAATCAAATTTGGGCTGCAATAACTTTCAAAATTTAAAGTGGATAAATCAGACAGTCCAGATGAGATTCATCCACGAGTGCGAAAAGAGCTTAGGTCTGTGCTTGCTGCACATCTCGCTGAGTTTTATAATAAATCTATGTTGACAGGAGCAGTTCCAGATGACTGGAAAATTGCCAGTGTAGGGACACTAAACAAAAAAGGCAGTAGGCAGGACTCTGGCAATTATAGCCCCATGAGTCTGACAAAAGAAGTTGTGAAATTAATGGAAACACTATTTAAAGTCTAATGTCATGCAAGATCAATCGCAGTATGGCTTTACAACAAGAATATCTAAGATTTTATTCAAGGTTTTGATACTGTATCACATAGAAAATTGATTCATAAGATGCATAGTTTGGGACTAGAGTCAAAGGTAGTTAAATGGAAACAAGCTGGCTGAAGTAAGGAAACAGTGTATAATAATAAAGGATTGGTTACTAGTGGAGTGCTACTGGGGTCAGTGCTATAGCCTTTTCTCGTCCATATCTTCATTAATGACATTACTAGTAGTATTCAAGGTAAGATGTGTCGTTTTGCATAAGATACAAAAATTTGCAACACGGGCTAACATGGGAAACATAAACCAAATGTATGGGGATTTAAGAAAACTGGAGGAATGGACAAAGGTGTAATATATAATGCTGAAAAGTGTACCCAAAGGTGCAATACAGGTGTAATAGTATTGTGCTGACAAAAATAACAGGTAAGGGGCATTGGTGCTATTTCAGAAAAATTGAAGGTAGACAACACTGTAAATCAGTGGGAAAAGCAAACCAGATTCCTAGTTAGCAGAAGGAAGAGAGGTAATGCTGCTACTCTATAGACTGCTGGCAAGACCTAACCTGGAATTATGTGCACAGTTCTAGAGACCAGATCTCCAGGAGGATATTAATAAACTGGAAGCAGTTGAAAAAAGGGCCACCAAAGCAGTATAGGGTCTTCATGACACAGGGTAACAGAAAAGGCTCAAATAAATGAATATGTACAGGTCTATAAAAAGGGAGGGATGGGGGTGATGAGAAACCTTAAATAAATAATTTGCTTAAGTCTAAAATGTCATGATCATTAAATAAACACTTATAGAAATTACTTCTGAATTTTTCACCAAGCGCTTATTTAAAGAGGAACTACAACCCTTAAAAAAACATTGTCCCAAATAATTCCCCATCTGGCAACTAGCTGCTCAGCAGCGCTAGTCTCCAGAATTGTTACCACGTTCATGAGAATGAGACACTACTCCGGGACTGATAGGCGGGAAGGACCGCAGACATCTTTCCATAGTGACGTCTGCGTGCCTGCACTGTCAGTCCTAGACGGCTCTTGGAGGCGTTGCTAGGAGCTGTCCGGCTCTGGAAGAGACTGACAGTGCAGGCGTCACTATGGAAAGATGTCTGCACTCCTTCCTGCCTGTCAGTCCCGGAGTAGTGGCTCATTCTCATGAACGCGGTAATAATTCTGGCAACTAGTGCTACTGAGCAGCTAGTCACCAGATGGGGAATTATTTGGGACAACGTTTTTTAAGGGTGGTAGTTCCGCTTTAATGAATGTTATGGACTCATTGAACAGCCTCCCAGCAGAAGTGTTAGGAAAAAATACCATAAGGGAATTCAAAGATGTATGGGATAAGAACTAAGTCTATTGTGAGAAGCCTTTAAAAAAAACCCTTTGTTTTACTGGTAAAGCGTGGTACTGTGTTAGCCATAGAAAATGCAGGACACAAGTAGAGTAGACATTACACCTTTATTGGTATAAAGGTATCATTCTTACTCTACTAGTCTCCAACCCTTTGTTTTACATAGGAGGATACACACTACAGTATATATCTTACACACTGTTACTATCACTTTAAAGGAATGTCCATGAAGGGCCAAATTGGGCATGACCAAGGGCTGCAGATGTGTTAAGCAGGGCTTATAATTTGAAGTCCTTTGCTACTAGCCAGATCTGAAAAGTTACTCGCCTCTGCAAGCCATAACATACCAACCAGGGCTGAATTTCTACTCGCCATTGGCTAGAGGAAATTTTGAGCCCTGTGTTAAGGGTTAAAAAGATAGTAATGTCTCACTATAAATTAAGACTCAAACATTCCTTATACTTTTTAATAAAGCTCTGTACCGTCTGCAACGTTAATAGATGGCTTTAAGAAGCACACATTCAAAACTTTACACATTTTCTCAGTTCAAACCAATTATACTAAGGTCCTTTTAAAGGGATAGTAATATTTTGGTTTAAAAAGTTCTAATATTGTACAGAGTAACAATAGAAGTACAATAACCTACCTCCCATCTCTCAAAATGTTATAGTTTGCAAGTCCGTAGCATTTAAAGTTCCCCCTCCCTCCCCTCTCTCATACTTCAGAGCTCGGACAGAGGCGGATCCTGGTCCCAGGACCAGCGGGGATAGCGTTACTTAAAATGAAATAATTGGAATGGTCTACAAAGTGTGCCTGGTTTGCAAGCACACTTTGTAGACCGTTCCAATTAATGATTTAACTTTAAGTAGCGCTGTCTCTGCCTGTCCCGAGACCAGGAACTGCCTCTGTCAGCTAGAGCGCTGACATATGAGAAAGGAGAGGGAGGGGGGAACTTTAAATGCTATGAACTCGCAAACTATAACGTTTTGAGAGATGGGAGGTAGGTTATTCTACTTCTATTGTTACTCTAAAATATTAGACATTTTTAAACAAAAAGTATTACTATCCCTTTAAGGGACCAATACTTGGTTGGGCCACAAAGCCCCTAATATTATGCAGTCGATGTTTCAAGCAGGTGCTAAATGCAAACTAACCCATAACACATAAGAAATTGTACTATACCACTTCAGACTTTTCCAACAAGGTAGGATGAGGGAACTGTAAAGTGAATATTTTTACCTCAGAATTATCTGGCTCATCTTTGATTTTGTCAGCAAAGGGTGGAGGTGCTAATGCTTTCTCATAATCTTCATCCATTGGTTCCTCCTTTATTCTAACACCAGAGGAATATGTGTTTCCCAGGCTCTCCCCCACTGAAGACTTGCTACTGTAACTGTAACTAGACTCCTGGAACAAAGATATGATGGATTAGGTTAGTTTTTTTTTTGTTTGTTTTTTTGTTTTTTTAATGTACACTTCATAATTTAGTTTCCTTAACCATTTGACAACCAGGGGGAAGTGCCACCTCTGGTCCTCAAAGGCTTAAACTAATTGCCAAAGACATACAGAATAGATCCACAGTCCTCCCAAAAAAATTTAGCTAGTAAGCATTTGACCTTGCAGGGAGATATCAGGACTATTGATCATCCAAGGCCAGAGCTAGGTGAACAATAGGGGCAACTGCAAGGAGTTGGAGCATTCCCCTCCTCCTCTCCACAACTTAAACATCCAGGTATGAATGGAAGGCACATAGAACCCAGTTGCATCATCACAAATCTCATTTTAGGACCTCTCATTCAACCCAGAAGACAAATGCTGCAGTGAAAGGTGGGGGAATACTTTGCTACCAGCTATAATTCTATTGCACTAGCACTAGCAGCTGGGAAATCAATAGCAAGCTAGAGAGCTCCACAACATGGGCTGAGTCATGATAAGAGTCTATGAACCTGTAATCACGGTTCTCCTCCTATGTAATCAGCTGTCTCTCTCTCATCGTTGCTATGCCTTATAAGGTTTATGGACAAAGTAGAAACCAACAGCAATCTGTGTCCTACTAGACCCCAAACAAATCCCCATGAACGGAAGAACAACCCCCGGGTGCAATACTAAGTAAAGGATTTAACGGTAAATTCACTAAAATTCAACTTTTTCGTCGAATGTGGATCAAAGGAAACATGGGGATACATCACAGCATCTGCCCTGAATCCTGGGAGGGAAATGTCCACTGTAGACCAGTATTAAACAGGACTAACTGGCAAAACAAATAATTGTAGAACAAGAATAAACTGGGTTCAGAAGTCCGTGGGAAAAAAGGTGAGAAAGATCCCCAAAACAGACACTGCCTGTACAACATTTCACCCAAAACTGGACTCCGCTGAAATCAAAACATACACATGGTAGCGTTTGGTGAAAGTTTGCAGGGATGACCATGTCACTGCCTTGCACAACTGTTCTGCCAGTGGTCTGATGTTTACAGGCCTAAATGGCATCCAGTGATCTGGTAGAATGTGCCACGACTTGAAAAGGAACAGGTTTCTTCCTCAGGATATAGTCTTGAGTTAAAGTCATCTAGAAAGGGAGTCAACTAGATTCCTTGAGAGTGGATGTGAACTATGGACATGACGTTTGTAAAGATCCTTTGAGCAGACGCCAAAACAAAGGGAAGGGCAGTAAACGGGTGCCTGTCCTGAAAGGCAAAGTGTAGGAAACGCTGATGGTTCTAAAAAAAAAAGTGGCTGAAACACTTCAAGTCCTGAATAGTTTGGCAGCTGCTGACTTACTTGCAAGCTACAAAAAAAATTGGTGTATAATTCTGCTTGGGCTGGAACCGGAACCAACACCTGCTTTTCTAGTAAGGGGATACTGGATCTAGGAACAGACTCCCCCAAACCGGGTCCTGAGGAACTCTAAACAGAAAAATGGTGAGGAGGCAGGGAACTAAGTCTTTGTGGACCCACAAAACTCACTGGTCCTTCACTGAAGTCACCAATGCATTTTGAAAGAGGAGACAACCCCCAATAAACAGAGATGGAACCAGTACCCAGTGGGTCATGCAGAGCCAGGCTTGTCAACCTTAGGCTTCAGGACCAAAAAGCTGTTCACCCCACAAATGTGACTGACCCCAAGGACCTTTTGAAAGATTGGTCAGCTGACCAAATCTTTACCCACAAAGTGTGACGTGCAGCTGACTAGAAGTCTGAGGCTTCTCCACAAAATCTATAGGCATCAAACCCGCTTCTGTAAGCTATGCTTTTGACTCCTCTTGAATGGCATCTGAAAGATGTTCAGAGATTGTACCCTGGATAGGGCACTATTTCTATAGAGCCTGATAAATTCTATAGAAGCTGCATTCCTAGTTGAGCATCTCTGAATAGTTCTTGCAATTTGCCCTTGGGATTGGTCACCCTAAAGGTAAGAGGGTAATCCAGATGTGGACCCCTTGACTCACAATGACTAGAGAAACCAGATACACCTCACTGACGAGGCCAAAACATACATCTGGGGTTGGCTGCTACTCTTGTTCAGAGAGGAATTGCCTGGCACTCTGTGACTGGACAGCTATTTTGGCAGGATCAGGATGATGTGCTATAGGATATTTCCACTGTGTACGGCACTAGTGAGCTATAAAGATATTGCACCCTGGGTAGGACACTATTTTCCTGCTAAATTCTATAGCACACATGTTGCTAATTAAAAGCCTCTGTCCAATACTTTCCATATACATACTGGGCAAGGCTTGACAAATTTTGGGTTGACTCCAGTACCCAGCCAAAAGCGTACAAGCCAGACCAAGTTACAGAAGAGAACAACCACTCTGCTCCTAGAATGTATTTACAGATGAGGTCATGTGACCTCAGATAACTGGAAAACATACTGGGTATGTTAAAGTTGAGTGGAGTACCTCAGGGTTCATACTTGAGCCACTACTTTTTAACATGTTAATTACATGAGAATTGATATAGAAAACAATATCAGTATTGGCAGATGACACTAAATTACATGGGATAATAAATTCAGAACAAGATATTTGTTCTCTACAGAAAGATTTACATAAACTGTAACATGAAATTTAATGTAGGAAAGTTTAAAGATGCATTTGGGGAGAAATAAAAAACAACACTACATATGAACTTAGTGGAATCATTTTAGGGGACTCTTTGCTAGGGAAAAACCTGGGAATCCTTGTAAACTACAAACATGGAAGCAGTGACCAGTGTCAAATAGCAGTAGCAAAAGCAAACAAAGTCTTATCTTGCATAAAAAGGAGTACTGAAGCAACAGTGGATAACATCATTTTGACACTGTACAAATCATTGGTAAGACCTCACCATGAATATGCAGTGTAATTCTGGGCACCTGTTTTGAAAAAGGATATAAGTAAATCAGTATGATGTGCTTTAGGATACTTCCTATTATTATTATTGAACTGGAAAAAGTGAAGATGCGTGCAACAAGACTGATAAAGGGATTGGAGGATCTGAATTATAAAGACAGACTAGCCAAACTGGGTTTATTTACATTAGAGAGATCTAACGGGTGAAACGATTACCATTTACAAATATATTCAAGGTCAATAGAAATAACTATTCAATGAATTATTTACACAGAGAGCTGAGCTAAGAATGAGAGGTCATTCATTAAGACTAGAGGAAAGGCACTTTCGACTTAAAGGCAGGGATTTTTTTTTACAGTAAGGGAGGTAAAGCTATGGAATTCTTTGCCTCGGGATATTGTGCTTGCAGATACTGTAACTGCTTAATAATTAAAAAAAAAAAAAAAAAAAAAAAAAAAAGGATACCTGTCGAGCACAACAATATTGAGAATTATGACAGATGGCTTCAATGCAGATAGATCCATGCATCAAAACCTGACTGCCATTTGGAGTCAGGAAGGATTTTTTTTTTTTCCACACTTGGGGCTTAACTGCAAATGGCTTCAGTGGGTTTTTTTTTTTTGTTTTTTTTTTGGGGGGTTTTTTTTTTTTGCCTTCCTCTGGATCAACAGAGATGTTTTGGCATGGGCTGGACTTGGACGCATGTCTTTTTTCAGCCTCATCAACTATGTTACTATGTTAGAGTCTAGACTGGAGGAAAGTGTAGTGAACTGGTATTGACTGTTTTAGAAGGCAAAGTGAAGGAAGAGCGGATTGTCTGCATGAATCAGGACATGAAGGTAAGCACCTTGGAGATCTATGGAGGTAAATTCCCCTGAACATGGCAGCGATGCCAACTACAGGGATTCCATCTTGAAGAACTGAGCTAGCACATAATGGTTGAAACAATTAACATCCACAATCAAACGGCTGTCACCATCCTGGAATCGGGACCAACACCTGCTTTTCCAGCAGAAGATACGTCGTCTATGAACAGACTACACAAACAGATCTCAAGGAATTCCAGACAAAAATGAAACGAAGGTGGAAGGTACTTGAGATCTATCTATATGCTACACTTTCCGAAAGAAGCCGTAAAAACCCACTGGTCCACCACTGAAGACAAATAATAAAAATGGTACCTGTTACAGTACTACTGCACCGCAGCTATGATATACTGGTTAAAGCAGTTGCCAAAGCAGAGACCAGGTTGTCAAGAGCAATCAGAACAACATAGTGTTTGTCCGTTTCTCTTTGATGTAGCACATTCTGCACCATTTATGTGTATTTTACTTATTGCTGGTTGGGAGGGGGGGGGGTTATTTTAAAAGGAAAATGTCCTGCACCAGTTCTCAGTTCTTGACATACTGCTGTAGGTCCGGGTTCCTCTTGAAGCAAAAAGCTTGTTTCAAGCTGGAACTGCAAAAATGCGCATTTTGGAGTGGAGTTTGCAGCTTTAAAAATTAAATATGAATTATGAATGTCAATCTACACCATACAAATACCAACCTTTTTATACCAGACATGACTTTTCCTCATAATGAGGTAAGGCTACATAAGATGATTAGATGGACAACCCTCCCATGCCTGTCTACCTCAGTCTTTGCCACGGACTAAGACTGGCATAGTGCTCTCATTATGCATGGTTATCAGCATGTACAGGTCTTTCTGTCCCTAAACTTAACTGCCAATAGCTCCTGCTGGCACAAAGCTGAGGACACCCCTCATTTAAGACAGGCATTTAATAGTTGTTTGGGGGGGGGGCTGTCTTTAAAGTTGATTTTAACGCTGCCACAGGCCATTGCATCAAAAATGAGCGTTTCTCTATCTTTCTCTTCCGCATACTCACACAGATGGTGAGGGAGACAGGGAGAAGTAAAAGTGGCAATGTTTACAAACACCACTTCTGCCCTATGAGTACTAGCATATGTGATTCGCTTTATCAGTGATCACGTGTGCGGCAGGTACCCAGATTGGCTGAAACAAACTACTCTGGTCTTGGAGCAGTTTGCAACAGTTTTCACAAGATGGGTGTTTTAACTCTTGACATGCCAGGACTGTCACTGGTCCTTAAAGGAGCAAATTCTGTGATGGGCCTGGGGTTAAAAGGGGTAAAAGTAGCAAATATCCCTCTCTGTGAAAGAAAGGAACAGAAAAGTACAAGAACAGGGCGGAGAAGACACGAATTTTAGTTTGCTCTGGGAACAGACTGGGGTTTTCGCTTATTGTTTTGGCCCCGAGTCATCTCATTCTGTTCCGGAGAACTAAGTGGAGCTTCTGTGGCGAGCCCTATGCCGTTTCGTTGGAGTCTCCGGAAAAAACTACAGTTTCCTCGACATTTCTCTTGCAAGGAGCTGTGGTGACTAGGCCCAAGATCAAGCCTGCTAAGATGGACCCTGCGGTTAGGAAATCACCTCACACTTCACTAGCTGGGTTTTCCACAAAGCTGCAAATGGCGTCAAGCACGATGACGGAGGATACTCCTGTCGACATAAGGGATCTGCCAACCCGGTCAGAGCTTAAGGAGCAGTTTTCAGATCTTAAGGCTATGTTCAAAAAAGATCTCTCCAAAGTTTCTCATCTGGGGCGGCGAGTGACCTTGCTGGAATCTGAGAACACCTATTTCTAGACCAGTGAGATGCTATCTCCTCGCTCCAATATAAGCTGGATGATCTGGACAATCGTGGTAGACATTGTAACTTGAGGATTAAGAACCTACCAGAGACTGTTCAGAAAGCTGCAGCATATTTTTTCTAAGCTACTCAGCAAGCCAGATACCTTCCTGGTTCAGCTAGACAGAGTGCATAGGGCATCAATTTAAAGAGAAGGAGATTTTACTGCGACGCAGCAGAGAGAAGGAACCAGTGTTACATGATGGGTGAGAGATTCAGATCTACAACGATCGCCAGTCACCCTGCAGCAAAGGAAGGCTCTGAAGCCTTTAAAAGAGCACCTCACCAAACATGACGTGAGATACCGTTGGGGATTCCCTTTCCATTTACAAGCTCAGAAAAGGGAGGTCACAGCCTTTGTGTGTACCCTGGATGAAGCAGGCGCCTTTTGTACAGCTCTACAACTAGCCCCCATGCCGGTTCCATGTGAGGATTCACTTCCGAGGTATGCCACTGGGGAAACAGAGAAGATACCAGAATAGTGACAGAGGGAAAAGGCCGCATCAGGGAGATGCCGACACATGAACTCTCGTTCCCATTTGATGGGCCCAGTCTGATATACTGAACTGTAGCTGTACCAGCTCCTGCCTTTGGTCTTCTGGATGCCGACTTCCCTCTACCCTGTGTGTTTGTATGGTACCTTGGGCCTTCTTCCCCAGAATCCCTAGATAGAAGGGACTCACATTGCTCTAGTGTAGATATACTTCTGTTCTGCTAGTGCAGTTTGTATTCTGTGAGGCTTCTTTAATGGGGATATTAGTGGGGGGCCTCATAGAGGATAGATGGGGGGGGGGAGAGAGAGAGTTCCTCAGGGTTTTTTTTTTGTTACCGCTCTTATGTGTTGGGACGTCCAGGTCCTGGGATGCAGGGTACTGGGGTCTCCATGGTGTTGCAGGGAAGGGGTGATGCTAGAGAGGATGATTGGGGAGTTTGCCTGTCCGGCTGGTTGTTGCAGCTCCCCCATCCATCTGTAGCTCCTGGGTTTACCCAGGGACAATTCTGTGGCAGTCCTTTACCTGTTCAATTTTAGCTGCCACGGGGATCCTTACAGTGCTTACTGCATTGGAGGAGAGGGGTGTTGACCCGGATAGTGTATACTGTGTTGGGTGGGGGGTGTTACATCCCATGTTTCATCTCATGTTCCATGTGTATGTTCTGCCGATTTCATGCACTTTTGTTTTGCTTTTAATGTAAGATTATACTGCTGTGCCAAATATTTTTTTGGCGGTTTTATTTCTTAATGTTTAGGGGCCAGTTTCTTATATAGGCCTCTCATATGAAACCCCAGTCTGTTCCACTGGTATTCCCAGTGATACACCTAGGTGTTAAGGAGGACCCTTGCTTCTACTGTGCGAGAATTCTCCCTTGCTCGCACTGACACTCTCTATATATATCGGACTTCTTACGGGTAGCTATTTTTCTCTTTTCTCCTTTCTCGTTCACTGTGATCTACCTTCATTGTCCTCGCTCTAGTGATGTTTTCTTGTCTTCCTCTTTCCCCTTCTTCCTCCCTTCCTTTCCCTAGTGGGGGATACGGTTGTCTTCTCCTCTACTCCCTGAATTTTGCTGACAATGGAAGCTCACTGCTGCTCCATCAATGCACGGGGGAGGCATCCGAGAGCATGCCCTAGTTCTGTTCATTCAGAAGACACATTTTAAGCATGATAAACATCCTAGACTCAGATACTTCCCCCAACAGTGGTAATCCTCAGTTGCCACTAAAGTGAAGCAAGTCATGATTCTCTTTCATCGCTCCCTTCAATGGAAGACAATAGATACCCTGGTGGACGCTGAGGGTAGATTCCTGTTTGTGAAGGGCAAGCTGTCAGATACCCTGGTGACATTGGTGAAAGTTTATTTTCCCAATGAGGGTCAGGTCTCCTTTCTGCCGAGGACATCGGGGTCCTGGGACTCCCAGATTTCCTGAAGTATTACGACGCATCACTGTTAACTAGGCTTTCAGATATGGCCAGCAGAATGTCGAAGGCACTGTGGCTAACTGTGGAACTACAGGACCACCCATCTCTTGATCCGCTTCAACTGCTGTTACTTCCTAGATGTCAAATCCCGAAATCGATCCTCACATTGCCTGGTCTTGGCCAGGTCCTATTGACGTGGCTACGCTATAATGAAGGTGGGCAGTTGGCACCTTGGCCCTCGCCCCCTGACTTCCCACCGGAGATGGAGCTAAGAGCATTCCGGCGGTGGTCGGAAGCAGGGGTGATACAGGAGAGAGCTATTGTTGACAAGTCTAAGCTGGTGGCCTTTACCGGTTTGCAGGAGACGACTCGCCTAATAGATGGTGAAAGGTGGTGTTACATACAAGTACAACATTATATTGATGATGTTCTGAAGGACGGTAATCCGAATCGGAACTTGACGCCTGCGCAGTCCCTGCTATCCTCACAGACTTTTGCCACCAAGACATTATCGAAGCTTTATCGTACTCTCTCAGCTCACCACAGGGATGGCCTCCCCCTATTTACAGAAATCTGGGATCGAGAATTACTGCTTCCCCAGTTATCTGATATGCGGTTTTGGTTGTCCGTTTTTGTTTAATCTCGTTTCCTCCCTAAAGATGTTCCCTCACAAAAGGAATATTACAGACTGCTATCCAGGTGGTACCCGACACCCTTGAGACTATCCAAGATGCTCCCAGGCTCTCCTGAGTGTGCTGGAGGTGCAATTGGGAACATGGGAAACTAGCCCACATTTGGTGGTTTTATGAAGAGATCAAAACTTATTGGCTCGAGATAAGTGAGGCGCTGGTCCACTATTGTACTTATTTGCATATCACCAGATGTGGACTCCTGGGAAGTTTCCTGTTCTTCATTTTTTGTTGTCAGCTGCGAGGTTGAACGTCTCCGCCCATTGGAAGATCGCAGATGTCCCTTCTTTGGTTTGTTGGACGTCCAGAGTTGCTAAATTTTGTGGCCTGGAGGGAATGCAAGCTTGGGTCACATGGCTCGCTTTTGGGAGACTTTGACCCATTGGGAGCGTTCCTGATGGGACAAACTCCCCCCTGCACCACTAACTTGACAATTCTCCTTTTTGTGTCTCTGTCTTTCCTTTATTTCTTTGATGGTCTCCCTCTCTGTTTCCTCTTTTCTTTCACTCTTTAGTCTCACAAGTATACTTTGCAGCCTTTGGCTTTGGGATTTCTGGGATCCCGGTAAAGGTCCCATTCCATTGCAATGGGCTTGAAGCTCCGGGTTTTTTTTAAACAAAGGGACCTTCTTGTGATCTTAATATGTTCACTTGTGTTTGAAGGTATTTGAGGATCGAAGCACGAAGCCTCCTTTATAGCTAGGATTTGATGATTTCATTGTCTCATCTGATATCGTACTTGCTTTATGATTGTCTTTTCATTGTAATGTCTCTTACATTCAATAAAATTCTATTAAAAAAAAAAAAAAAATACAGGAGATTTCTCTCCTGATCAGAAGCAGGGTAAGGATAAAATGAATGGACAAGCAGCTCCTTATTGATGTGAAACTTGGAGACCGCCTGGGAAAAACTCCTGAGAGGTACGCAATACCATCTTACCCTTTTGAAATACCAGAAAAGGTTTGCAGGACAGAGCATGCAGCTCAGCTACCCTCCGTACAGAGACAACGGCAGACAGGAAAGCCATCTTGAGTGTTAACTGACGAAAGGAGATGGAAGCTAGAGGCCTCTGCAGGCCACTCAAGACCAGATTGAGGTCCCTAGGTGTTGTAGGGTCTTTGAATGAAGGGAAAGCATTAGGTTCCCCTTGTAATAAATAAAAAAAAAAAAAAAAAAAAAAAAAATCCTTGAAAAACGGACCAGACTCTATGGTATGCCTTGAAAGAGACCAGTTATGCCTGAATCATGGTGGAAATTACATTAGAGGAAAATCCCTACTGCTTCAGGGTAGCGTGGCTTCAATAGCCATGGTGTCATTGCCAGTCTCTCCATATCCTCGTACCACAGGTGACCCTGGATTAACAGATTCGGACTGGGAGGCAGACGAAGAGGCTCCTGAATGGTCAAAATGACCAGGCCCGCAAACCACTTCCTCTTTGGCCAGTAAGGAGCAACCATGATGACCAGCATCCCATCCATTCTGATCTTCCAAATCACCCTGGGGTTTAGAAGACTCTGAAAGAAGAGATGGAAGATCCATGGGATGGACACTGCACCCCTCGCGAAGGTTAAGGGGGCCTTCATGCAACAGAATGACAGAACTTTCCTGTTGTCCTCTGGTTGCCATGAGGTCTATCACTGGGACCCCAAGTTCACAATTTCATGGATCTACATCAAGATCAGAGAATATAAATAAAAATGAAAATATGGGAGGAGGAGGATCTTACAAGACCACAACCCAAAAAACTTCAGCCCCACAGAGGAGCGACGATGTAACACCCAAGGTTGTGACATCAGAGACAAGGGTGTTAGAAGACCCAGATGAGGGTCCATCAACTAGGAATTGTGAATCCCTTAAAGGGACAGTAATGTTTCAAAATAAAAGGAGCTTCAACTAATCTTCATCGTATTTGGGCCAGAGTTGTAGTTCAAGAGTAATTGAATTATAAAGTATTCCCCCCTCCTGCCCCTTTTACTGATGTACTACCACTGCTCACCTCAGAGCAGCAAGGGGGTGTCCAGATGGCTTCCAAAGAGGGACAATCTTCAATTAGCATAAGGAAAAACCTGTCAAGGAGGGCAGGGTTTTCATTATACTCACAGTAAGAAGACTGTCCCTTGCTGTGAGCTGTCTGGTCTTAAGACCAGATTCCACATCTGACAGGAGGTGGCTTACACTAGGTAAAAGGGGAGGGAGGGGGATACTTTATCATTCAATTACTCTTGAACTACAACACTGACAGTATTGAAATAACACTCCCCATGGCCCAAATACTATGAAGATTAATTTGAGCTGCTTTTATTTTGAAACATTACTATCCCTTTAAAGAAGCATGTAAGTCCTCCACCACTTGTGCCTCAGGTTTTTTGGGTTCTGGTCTACACAGATAGCCTGGAATGAAAGGGTGGAGAGACCAGCATCGCTTCTTGCCCCTAAGAGAAGAAAATATGGGGAAAAGAAAAAGCAAAGCAGTAGCAGAGGCACAGGAAATGCAAAATCACTCAACCTGAGACCAAAGTCATCCCTTAAACACATATACAATAAGGGTACTTATATGGATGTTTTCAGAGCTTTAGCGATGGAGGAATTAAAGAGCCTCTCAGATAGATCTGGTAAGATCAGTAATCTGCCGATGGGCAAAAGAAAGGCAACAGCCAGTTTGAGAAAAAACCCTATTATTATGGTTGAGGGGGCCTATGCCAGAGGTATTCTGGGTCTCCAAAGAGAGACTATTTGTATTCAAAAACCTCAAATTGCCTTGTATTATCATCTTCAAAAATACATAAAACATTAGCTAGGCCTCCTGGACGGCCCATAATATCTGGCACAGACTCCCTCACATGCAATCAGCTTTTACTGATTTTCATTCACAGAGACTAGTATTGGGTTCAGACTCTTACCTGAGAGATTCCTCTCATCTCTTAAGAGTTATTATAGTATTTCTTGTGGTCCAAAGATTTTACTTGGGTCACAAAGGATGTGACAGCTTTGTACTCTAATATTCCACATCAAGAAGGGCTCGAGGCTTCAGAGTATTATCTTAGGCAGGATCTCTTAATGCCCCTTGACCATATATGTTTTATATTACACACTTTGGAATTGGCCTTATCACACTTTTTTTTTTTTTATTTTAAACTTTAATGGCGACTCTCTTGTTTGCAACTCAAATGTGTGGAGATGGGCACTAAGTTTGAGCCCCAGTTATGAGCTTTTTTGAGCAGTACAGGTCTATAATTCTGCATATATGGGTGAGAACTTGGTGTTCTATCGCTGGTACATCAATGTCATTTTAAGAGGGGATCTCAGGGAAATAGTGAATTTTGTTAACCATATGAGTAAAAATCCTTGGGGAATCAAATTTACTAAAAAGATCCAAAAGTTGTCGAATGAGTTCCCCGATTTGGAACTCATAGGAATTCCTGGAGAAAAAAAAAAATTGTGTCTCGCACA
Source organism: Rhinophrynus dorsalis (assembly GCA_037306005.1). NCBI lineage: Eukaryota > Metazoa > Chordata > Amphibia > Anura > Rhinophrynidae > Rhinophrynus > Rhinophrynus dorsalis. The sequence continues at coordinate 230,139,000 of CM074719.1, read as the reverse complement.
TTTTTCACACCAGTAGACAAATAGTTATTTGAATTATACAAGCTGCCACAATAGAAAATGGTTACAAAATATACCTTATGGTCAATTTAACAGGATCAGGCATACCTTACCAGAGTGACAAATTATGGTGAACAAGCTATAATTTTCACAGATTGGTTTAAAAAAAAGTTACTCTAACGTATTAGTTCTGGACTCGTGTAGGAAAGCTAGGAATTACAACAGAGAAGTAAACATACAGATGAAAGTTTATTGAAGGGTAATAAACACAGATTATTTTCCAGTTTTTATAACTAAATTTAATAGCAAGAATAATGCAATAATATCTTGAGAAAACACTGGTGTATTCTAGCGAATATTAATCCGAAAGATCCCAGAGTGGTTTTCAGATGGGTTCCCAGTCTGAAAAACATTATAACACCCTCTAAACAAAACAAAAAAACAAAACAAAAAAAAAAACCCACAAAGATTCTTTCACCAGACGATAGTGGAAGAGAATAGAGATGGTAATAGTTGTTCTAGAAGCCATGTTATAGGTGTCTATAGGTGTGTGTGTGTGTGTGTGTGTGTGTGTGTGTGTGTGTGTGTGTAAGGGGCTGTTTGACCTATCCACATATAGTGGACGGTGTCAAGCAGCTCTTATTTTGATACACTGGAACAATATAATATAGACAGTATGATGAATTGTGGCACTCAATTTGTCATTTATATTTAGTTTTGTGAATGTGGCCTACAATATATAGGACGCACATCTCAATGTTTTGTACCCGGATAGGGAAACAAACTAAATAATATAAACAAGTTCCCTAATCATGGTGTTTCAAGACATTTCTCAAAACGCCATGATGGTAAAGTTTGTGGGATGACTGCAATCCCCATAGAATATACAGTTCCTTCTAAAAATGGTGACACACTCAGAAATCTGGCTATGAGAGAATCATTTTGGATATTTCGATTAAATACATTGTATCCTAATGGGTTTACAGACTCCCCATTTCATGCAAGAGACATCTAGTGGATGGAACAACAAAATTATAATTAAAATCTAATTGTGATGTGATAAGAATAGATGTCAATAAAGATTTCTGTATCTAGTTTTACAAAGTGATCCCCTTCCTATAATTATTGAATAACTAAAATACTTTTGTTTTCTATGTATAAAAAAAATCGGAAACATTCAGTGTTGAAATTACTGGTCTTACACAAACTGCAAGATCACTTATTACCCCTTTGAGTGCCAGAGGAGTATGCAATGCATTGCTTTGCAATGGGTTACATACCCCTCTGGCACTCAAAGGGTTAAATCTTGAAATAACTCACTTCTTTCTACCTAATTTCAACTCCAGAAATCTCCATGCTCAATGTTAAAATTGCAATAATATAGTAACACAAATCTAGCACCTTAATATTAATTTATAGCAAAATCATAATTTTAACCACTGGAGTGCCAGATGGATACAGAACACAACCTTATACAATGCTCTCATCACCACCGAGGCACTCAAAGGGTTAAAAATCCCAATGAACTGCATAAATAACTACCTTTTCTACAGCTTATAACATCAGATCATCATACTACCAAAAACTTCTCAAAGATACTAAATTCAACATAATACGACCACCTAAGATCAGACAGGCCATAGAGTCTCCTATCAATCTGATATTAACATAATAAAGTGAGTATCAAAAAAATAGTGCGTGAATATGCAGTGAGAAAAAAAATCTACTTATAATCAAAATATTGTCATCTATTAAAAGTATTGTAAGTTATTCCTGATACCATATAATCTGGTTTTATATATTATATACATAATTATATATATATATATATATATATATATATATATATCACACATACATACACACACACACACACACACATATACATACACACACATCTTAATGTGAAATAAACAAATGATAAAGAATAAAAGAATTAAAAAAAAAAAAATATAAAATATGACCTGTGTGTAAATATAACAATTCCTATCCAAAAATGTGTATATTGAATGTGATGTTGAAAAAGTGTGTCGTAATGTGAATAAATAATGAATACTGAAAAATACAATAAATATATATACTTGTGAAAAAAATAAAAAAATGAAATACAAAAATACAAATCAAGATTTGTGTTACTATATTATTGCAATTTTAACACTGATCATGGAGATTTCCGGAGTTGAAATTAGAAAGAAGTGAAAGTTATTTCAAGATTTAACAAGTGACCTTGCAGTTTGTGCAAGACCAGTAATTTTAACACGGAATGTTTCTGGTTTTTTATAGAAGTTTTAAAACATTGGTTCTATACACATGTATATGTTTATTCACTTCACCTCTTTTCACTATAGAAAACAAAAGTATTTTATTTATTCAATAATTATAGAAAAGGGATCACTTTGTAACACCAGATACAGAAATCTTTATTGACACCTATTCTCATCACATCACAGTTAGATTGGAAGTTGTAATTTTGCTGCTCTATCCACTAGAGGTCTCTTGTACGAAATACAGATTCTCTAACAACGGGTCACCCTTTCTCACTTCACGTTGCACTTTTGGTGTTGAGAGGCAGGTATGTATACTGGTTTGATTTTATTTGTATTCAAGTATGTCTTGATAAAGGTTGTTACTGAACCAAAACTTTGATACAGTATACTGGATTATGATTAAGTCCTGTGAGTGCTAGCCTGTCTATGAATTTGTATTATATTTGCTGGAGCACCCAAGGCCATTTTCTCACTGAAAGTACAAGTGCTAGCCGAAGACCAAACTATTATATAACATATATTTAGTATTATTCATTTTTCTGTTTAGGGACCCCACTGAGTATGGAGATTAGGTTAGTTAGTGTTCCATATTTCCTCTACTTGGTTCTAATATCAGTATCATCATGTTTTATATTTATTTCCTTACACTGGGGTTTATGGCGTCCATGTTTATTGCACATGCTTTGACTTTACCCTGAATTTCAGTGTGAGGATATAGCTTTTTGTAGCGTACCGACTATTTATTTTTTCTTTCTATTTCCGTCAGCTACCTTAAGGTCAACCCCTAATATTGTTTATATGTGCATATTGCTTGTCTTCCATGTTTGCTGTTGAATAACATAGTTCTCACTCAGTTTGAGACAGTTTGTACTCCTCAGAGTGTCAAATTATTGTATATGCATTTTGCATAGTTTATAATTATGCATACATTGATTTGAGTATATGTGCATGCATCTTATGTACCACTGTTATGCATCATCTGCATAGGTGTGTGTCCTGACTCCCTATGGCCATTGTAGAGCAACATGATACTCATTTTAAATATAGTGTTGCACTTGCCCAGTTTTTGGGAAGTATCGGGATATACACCCTGCATGGCATAGGTAGTACTAAATGTATCAATTTGATTATGTATTTTATATGCATAGACAGTGATATATTTTCCCAGTATATAGAGAGGGCTCTTGTAAGATCACTTTATTGTGTCATTGCCCTTTTAGACGTTGTTCTAATTGCCAACCATTCCGGGTTGTATTATACAACTTGCAACCGAATTTACAGGTCATATTTTTCAGGGCTATCTGTCAACATTATCAGCTGACATTTTATTTTAAAGGGCTGTTTGATCCATATTCAAGGGATATTGCTGGTTGTTTTATACAATTGGCAATTGAGTTTACTTGCCATACTTTTTAAAGGGATATTTGATTTGTTTGGTTTTTTAAACACCTGCTTATGATTGGCTCATTTTAGGCTAGTTATGTACATGATCATCATCCTTATGTATAAATTTCTCTTTTTATGGATAATGTCTGAATTATCGGTGTTGATTATAATTGCTAAGCATGACTGAGCGTACCAGCCATATAATCTTTTAGGGCACTGGTTCTCATTAAGTTTGTCAAGGTATGAGTGTTCCCACTAGTCCCTATCTATACCCATGAGTGTTCCCCACCAGACCCTACCAAGTTCCGTTCAAAACATGAATGATTTTTTTCTCCAGTCCCAAGCTATAGGTGTACAGGTATTCCCCTTCAGTTTCCATTTATACCGTATGAGTGTTCTCTCTTACACCATAATACAATAACCTCTTGTGAGAAAACTATTAATAAGGGTTCAACTAAAACATTTAGGTATAAAATGGCAATGCTAAAAGCTGTTCTAGAGGAAATTCAGTTGTATGTAATACTGAAAGATAAATATGCAAATGCAGATGGAATTTGTTCAAAATGCTTAAGTAAATTTAAAGGGATAGTAATACTTCGTATTAACTTTATTTTATGTTGTAGGCATTAAAAAAACATGAAGAACAATATAAGTCTTATGTCTCAAACCTTTATGGTTTAAGAGATATTCACAAGCAAAGTTTCCCCTTCCGCCCCTTTTTCCTAGTGTAAGCCATCTCTTCTCAGATGTGAATCTGGTTGTAAGACCAGACAGATAACAGCAGGGGACAATATTCTTTGTATGAAAAGAATGAAAGCCCTTTCCCCCCCCCCTTGACACGTTTTATAGCTTTTTCCCTTATCTTAATTGAAGATCGTCCCTCTCTGCAGTCTACCTGGGCACCTCCCTTCTGCTGTGGCTGAACGGGGGTGGGGGTGGGGGATATACTTTGCTTGTGAATATCTCTTAAACCATAAAGGTTTGAGAGAAAATACTTATATCGTTCTTCATGTTTTTTTAATGCCTACAAAATAAAATAAAGATAAAACGAAGTATTACTATCCCTAGTATTACTATCTACTATCAATATAGAGCATTGTGTGTTAAACAAAAGAGGAACAAACTAATACAAATATGGCTTAAATGGGTTCACAGGGAAATGATAAATGAGAAGCATGCATACCCTAAAATTGCTGTCGGGGGGCTGCGCCACCAACTGTGCTCGTGATGTTTCCTCCATTTGACCTATAAGAGATGAAAAAAATGCATTAAAAGTTTTTGTACTGGCTGGAACAAACATGTAGTAATGTAGCTAAATAACAGACAGGAAGTGACAGAACTACCTGCTATACCAATCCACATTCTTTTTGAATCTGAACAAATAATCAGCTCTATTCGAGCCTCTGAAAAGCCCCATATCCAGGGTTATCTATTTGGTGGAAGTAATACGTCATAATAGCTGCAGTGTGACAAGTTCCCCAAACATATTCCTGATAAACCCATTCAGTTTAGAAACCCTTATTTTTTCAACCTCCACCATAACTGGCAGTTGTACCATTCATCCGGCATATTTCTTGCAGACAATTCTAGAGCCTGACACTACCTTGCTTTAAAGCATGGTTTATCACTGTTGCAGAGCTTGCTCTGAAATTGAATACAGTAACACCGACCCAAGTTTTACCACATTATGTTGTATCAGTCAAAGCTCTTGAAGAATATTTACAATCAGCCCCATTAACATACACAGACACAAACATATGTGTAGAGGGCTGGACAAACCTTGGTAACCAGAATGACTAGAAAATAGATTCTGGAGGCCACAGCCTGCCTTTCATGTGTGTCGAACCTTCTGTTTCAAGCATGGTTTCAGGGATGACCATTACTGAGCACATTTGTATCAGTATGACAACCACTGATTAACCAGAGAGGTACACAATACATTGCTTTGCAATGTGCACCCCTCTGGCACTCAAACAGTGAACTTTGCTGCTAATACACAGCTATAGGTATCAGACTTTGAATGTGTGGCTCATAAGAACTTCCTTTCAACTCCTCATAAATGTGCAGAATGTCTCGCATGAGCAGGCTGAGCACTTCTCACTGGATAGAAGGTTATGCGGTAATCGTAAGATGAATTTACCCGCCGCCCCCGACCATTGTCGTGTTCTGAAGCCGCCTCCCATCAGAACTGACACCAGATCACAACAAGGGACAATTTTCTGTCAGTATTCAGAAAATCCTGCCTTCCTTCATCAAGGAGGGCAGGTAACTCCTTATAATGACAGAGGGAAGATTGACCCTTGTTCTCATCTGTCCGGTCAAGCAACCGTACTTCAGATATGGGCTTCAGAACAAAAAATGGGGCAGGAGGGGTAAAATTCATCATAGGATTACTGCATAGCTTCAGACAGGACTATTCAATATAGCAATATGAACTGCTTGATTTTCTAAACAATACTATTCCTTTAAGGTAATATTTTACTGTCACCAACCTGTTCTTAACCCATAAAAGGCAAGATGTGTATGCAGTGCTCTGTCCCCCCCACCCATGCTCTGGGCAACCCCCCACACACACACGCAGTCCTATGGACCCCCCCCCAGCATTCAAGGGGTTAAACTAGCACTGGCTTGTTAACGTAACTGTACTTTGTCAGTTTTTGAACTTGTTTTCACCCAAATATGAAAGGACTGAACCTACCTAAATGACTGGCAGCTATAAACAAACAAATCCCTACAAAATAAGGTCAAACTGTTTGGAATGCCAACATTTTACTGACAATAACTTATGGCGCGATGCAGGAAATGTGCAAAATCGATATTTCCAGTGTGAAAACCACTAAGGAATAGGTTTGCGCATGATTTTGTTGAATTGCGCAAGAAAATTCAAGATTAGCTAACGGCTGCGCATATTATTTTTTTTTGTGGGCATGGCTAAGATTAACGAATCTGTGTGAGTGGAATAGCGAATGCACCTAATGAAAGAACTGCAAATGAATTTATACGTCTGTGTACTGCTGTCGTGAAATGGAATTTTTTTATGCACAATTCAAAAAGCGTTCAGTATTTAGCTTCCTGCATTAGAACATGCGCAAAATCTATCTATGCACAAAAAATCCTTTATCCGATGCGAACACTAACTAAAGTGGGAACAAATAGCACAATATTTAGACTTCACTGGTAATATATATGTATGTGTATATATGGTGTAAACATGGAAAAAAAAATCCCAACACAGATAACCGCTAAAAACCATGGACTCTCAGTTGAAAAAAGTGACCTACTTTTCTGTTGTATTACACAACCTTGATCACTCAAAAACTTTTTCACTACTTTCAATTACTTTTTAAGTCCTGAGAGTGCTTTTACATAGACATGTTAATAGTTTATTTTTATCATTTAATAAAATGCATAGTGAGTGAACAGAAGACATATTTAAATCAAAATCAGTATTTGGTGTGACCCCTATTTGCCTTTAAAACAGCATAATTTCTTCTAGGTACACTTGCACAAAATCAGGGATTTTGTAGGCATATAGTCAGGTGCATGATTAAACAATTATACCAGACAGGTACTAATGATCATCAATTTAATATGTGGGTTGAAACACAATCATTAACAAACAGCTGTGTAGAGAAATAAAACTGGGTGAGGAACAGTCAAACTCAGCTAACAAGGTGAGGTTGTTTAATGTCAAGTCATACACCATGGAAACACTGACTACAGCAACAAGAAACACGTCAGTTGTACTGCACCACCAAGGTCTCTCCCAGGCAGAAACTTCAAGACAGACAGAGGTTTCCAGATGTGCTATCCAAGCTTTTCTGAAGCACAAAGATATGCGAGGACCCAGTAACAAGGGCTAGGATAAGCATGTACTGTCCAATATTATAAACCTATTTGTCTCAGAAAGGTGAAGCTGTTCTGTCTGCTTTTCTCTTTGGGTGCATCTGCATGGACAGCCTCCGTTATCTGATCCTCCCCAACAGCAATGGCCGCCCAAGCAACAGCTAAGGTGGGACATAAAAGCTGCAAAATTCCCCTTCAGAAGGGAATCCGGGCATTTATCCACCAGGTCCTTAAAGGGATAGTAATACTTCGTTTTAACTTTATTTTATTTTGTAGGCATTAAAAAACATGAAGCATAATATAAGTCTTATATCTCAAACCTTTATGGTTTAAGAGATATTCACAAGCAAAGTTTCCCCTCCCTGTCCATTTTGCCTAGTGTAAGCCATCTCTTCTCAGATGTGGAATGCAGTCCATAGACTGGACAGATAACAGCAGGGGACACTCTTCTTCCTATTAGAACAATGAAAGCCCTGCCCCCCTTGACAAGCTTTTCAGGTTTTTCCCTTATCTTAATTGAAGATTGTCCCTCTCTGCAGTCTACCTGGGCACTTCCCTTCTGCTTTGGCTGAGGACTGTTACATCAGTAAAAGGGGTGGGAGGGGGACACTTTGTTATTGAATCACTCCTGAACTATAACTCTGACAGAATTGAAATAACACTCTCCAAAGTTCAAATACTATGATGATTAATTAGAGCTGTTTTTATTATGAAACATTACTATCCCTTTACGTGCTGCTGCAACCAAAAGCGGCAAAGCCACATTCTTGTAAAGGCAAGCAATTGGATGGTCCACTGCTGGGGGTAGCCCACTGCATTAAGGCATCAACAAAAAAACAAAAAGATATGCCTGGGAAGGTACAAGCTCTTGATAGGCATCTTCCATTACTCCGCGAGCACTTGGTCTAAGGAATTGTAAGACGAGAATATGTTGGCCTCCTTTTTTTGCACCTTCTAAAAACATCAAGGGATGAAGAACTGTAGTTTGATGCCTCAGACACCTTCAGAGTTTCCACAATGGCCCAGATGAGACCCTCAGCAGGAAACCAGGGTCCCATTTCTCAGCTGAGAAATCCACACCCCTCCCGCAAAATGGCTGTGACCCTTCTTACGGTGAACAGAACGGCCCTGAGACCAAGACTCGAGTATCCCTTAAATCAGGGCTGTACAAATTCCAGGTTCAGTCCTCAAGGGCCACCAACAGGCCAGGATGTAAGGATTTCCCTAATTAGGCACAGGTGCGTTAATCAGTAGCTCATTCACTGTGACGGATTCCCCTGTGCGTAATCCTGGAAATCCTTACATCCTGGCCTGTTGGTGGCCCTTGAGGACTGAACTTGGACAGCCCTGTCTTCAATGGAGGAATGGCTCAGAAGTTAGGCCCTTCACTCATGCAGCTATGTCTGGGCCACAGACCAAGATGAACAGTAAGTACCAGAGGAATGCCAAGGAGGACTATGTAGAATAAGGAACAGATGGTTAAATGGAAGGCTCCTAAAGCCCTGGTCTTGTTGGACTTGACTACGTATCCTTTGTGCAAAGACATAGCCAAGACACATATTAATAAAGAATACATGACAGAAAAATAGGATAAAAGTACTTATCTACCAGAAAGGGATATAGCAGGCTGCAAGCCTTGTGTGTCTCATATTGCAAGCAGAGTAGAAGAGGGTAAGCAAGCACAGAACCTCCCATTTGCACTTTCTAAGGAACGAAGGGGAAAAAAAACATGCTTTATGGGAAATGTAGTTCCAATTTTCCCTCCAAGAAAATATTGCGTGGCTCTGAATTCTACACACTGAATTCTGGAGCACTTGTCTTCTATAGGCTACTATGTATACATTTCCTGCACGGGCACGCTAAGGAGAAATGAGAAGAAAAAGGCTGCTAATACAAGCTATCCACTAGAAGAGCCAGGTCCTGTACAGGTTGCACTCTGATTCAAACCGACAGTGGAGGACAGAGATAGGAGCCCACCTAATGGTGGATTACAAAGCTCCATTAGTACAGGAAAAACAAAAAAGGTGGTTATCTAAGAGAGAATATTTGCCTTGACGTCCTATTTTACAAGAGCTTGATTGGTGGCAATAAAGTGGAGCAGGGAGGGAGTAACCACCTACTGAGAGAATTTTAATGCAAATTCCTGGCCATCCTGACCCGATCATACTTAACCCCATAATTCCTATACTCGACACAGGACAAGAGAGAGAAAAACAAATCATTTTATTGGTGCCTCAGATAGAAGACTGGTAAAACCACCTTTTATAATAATTTTTCTTATTATTTTATATTCATAATATTCATATTTTATATTCAGATATACATGTCGGTATATACCAAGTGTGATAATATGCTGCCTTTAAAACCCAGTTAGTACTGACAGCATATTGCCCATGTGATCAATATGTTCTGCATGCAGATAAGTGGGATGTTCAGTCAAAATGCATACAGACGGGGATCAAGCACCGCCCACACAGTGCTACATAATAAAGAGCACAAAGTAGGTCAAAGGATTAGTAATTCTTTTACGGAAAAAAAAATATACATATATTGTAGTTTTGTTTTTTTATTGCAGGTTTGTGTGTGTTTTTTTTTTGTTATTTTTGAAAACAGGAGCCTCTGTATAGAACAATGTAAAATATTTATTATTAACATAACATAAAAATGGATATCAAGGTAGTCCCTTCTGTATCCAAAAATATATGTAGCTTTACATCAGGAATAGTGAATTCACTGAAAAATATGTGTAAAATAGATACAGCTCACAAATATAGCTGAATTCGACTTGGTCACTATGAAATAATAATACTAGCGCTCTCCTTACATTATGTTATTTTTGTTGTTTGTCTGATCTGCGCACTAACAGGGCATTAGGATAGAAGTGACAGTTTTTCCCTGTATTTCATTACACTGTTTCATAGGGATATAGAGTTACATAGGCACCATTTTTTTCCAGTATTGGGTATATTGTGGATATAACGCACGCGCGCTCAGTTGCCATGATGAAAAAGTGAAGACAAATTAAAGTGAAGTTACCACCCATGAATAAATCTGGCCCCAATAAATACCAGTTTGGTGACTAGCTGCTCAATAACGCTAGTCACCAGAAATATTACCTGGTGTTTGAGAATTGTACGCTGTTCCTGGACTGACAGGCAGGAAACAGCACAGACATCTTTCCATAGCAATGTCTGCGCACCTGCACCGTCAGTCCCAGCCTGCTCTAGGAGGCTTTGCTAGGAACCGTTCAGCTCCAAAAGGGACTAACAACGCAGGTGTGCAGACGTGGAAAGATGTATGCGTTATTCCTGCCTGTCAGTCTGGGAACAGTGTACATCAGTGGTTCTCAACCTGTGCTCTCAGTGGCTATTAACAGGCCAGGATTTTAGAATTTCCTTTTAAGAGCACAGGTGAGTTAATCAACACGACTGAGCCTCTGATCACCACACTTGTGTTCTAGCAGGGAAATTCCTAAGTCCTGGCCTGTTAGTGGCCACTGAGGGCATGGGTTGAGAAACTCTGGTGTACATATCTCAAATACCAGGTAATATTTCTGGCGACTAGCGCTACTTGAGCAGCTAGTCGCCAGATTGGTAGTTATTTGACCCAGATTTATTCATGGGTTGTAGTTCCGCTTTAAGCAAAATGCTAATATTAGAAACAGTGTATAATATTTAGAAATGCATAAAAGAAAAATGCTTAAGTTCAATGTTGAGCTCATCAGAACACTGGAAGAAAATCAAAGGCTAAAAAGACTCCTTGTGATGCATGTAAAACTTATGGCACCACACCACATCCAACATGTGGAGATCCCTTGCCTTGTCAGACTTTGGATCAGTACAAAGCAAAGGCACAAAGTCTGCTAATAGATGTGGAACTCAGAGACCACCTTAGGAAGAAATTCCTGAGATGTTAAAAGCACTGCTCCTTGTCCTTGTGAAAGACCAAAAAAGGCAGCTCACAAGACAAAGCCTGCAACTCGGCAACCCTGCGGACTGAGACTACTGCCAGAAGAAAAGCCATCTTACACATTAACGGACACATTAACGGACACATAGGGTAACAAGGGATTCAAAGGGAGGCCTCTGCGGAAGACACAAAACTAAGTTAAGGTCCCATGGAGAAGTGGGAGCCTTGAAAGCAGAGAAGACATGAGTGACCCCCTGAAGGAACACCTTGACATCAGGAATAGTGGCAATACGTCTCTGAAAAAATACAGAAAGAGCAGAAATTTGTATCCTCAAGGAACTCAAGCAGAGTCCTTTGTTCACACCATCCTGGAGAAAAGAGCACCACCAGAAGGTCAAAAACCTATGAGGACAGAGACCTGTCCACATGCCAGGAATGAAAAATAGACCATAGCCTGTAGGCTTGCCAAGCCTGAATCATAGTGGAGAATACCTTTTTCCTCAAGATGTGGGCTTCAGTAGCCACGCTGTCAAAGCCAGCTTTTCCACAGTCTCTTTCCAAAGGTAAGCCAGGAGGAGGAGATCTTGCCGGGGAGGAAGCAGATCCTGAACGGAAAGACTCACTAGGGCTGCAAAGCACGCCCTCCCGGTCCAATACGGAGCGACTAGAATTACAGCCGCACCGTCTGTCCTGATCTTCCTGAGCACGCTGGGAATGAGAGGAACTGGAGGAAAGACATAAGCGAGGTGCAACTCCATGGAATTGACATTGTGTCTGTGGCAAAAGGCAGCGAGTCCCCCTTGTGGAAGCAGAAGACTGGAACCTTCCCGTTTTCCCTCATGGCCATTAGCTCTATGGTTGACAACCCCCACTGTTGCACAATCAGGCAGAACACTTATGGATTGAATATCCACCCCTGGAATGTGACCGGTGAACATGGCAAGAATGTGGGCTTCTGCCCAACCTAAAAGGTACCTCACCGTATACCATGAGGAGGCACTTTGAGTGCCCCCTGACGGTTAATGTAAGCCATGGTCGTGGGATTGTCCCACTAGACGTCCCTTCAACTGAGAGGTCCAGTAAGGACCAGTCCACCAAGGCAGATTGCGAGATGGATTGTTCTGAGTTCAAGGACATTGAAAACACCATTGGATTCTGCCTGCCCTGTACCCCAGGTGGCTAAGAACCACACATCCCAGCGTCCATCATGACCAGAGTGTATTCTGGAATCACAAAGAATTTCCTCTGTTCCAGGTTGCGCCTGTGTAACTACCACTGCAAGTACCTTCCTACCTCCAGTGAGAGGGAGATCTGTCGATAAAAAAGAACCGAATTCCCAGACAAATTCTGGATGACATGCCTACGGAGCTCCCTGGTGTGTACCCGAGAGTAAGGCACCTTGTCTAGTCTCTAGTGTCAACACTAGTTTGCCCAGAACAACTCTCACGTATTCCCTGCCCATGGCAGACTCCAGGATCTTGTCTTCCGGAAGAAAGGCTTTCCCTGGATGAGTGTTGACCCTCATGCCTAGGGAACACCAGCGCTTGGGATGGCACTGGAGATGACTTCAACATGTTCAAGATCCACCCATGGTGAACCAAAAGATGAGCACAGTCTTGGATGTTCTGGCCTAAGAGCTCCCTGGAAGGAGCCTTTATCAAGAGGTCATCCATTTAGGGGGTCACAGAAATGCCCCGGGTGCGAATGTAGGCCAATAAGGCCCCCATGACTCCAATGAACACTTGAGAAGCAAAAGCCAGGCTAAATGGATGAACGATGAACTGGTAGTGCTCTGTGCTGTAGGCAAAAAGCTGAAAGTGTTGGCTGTCAGGGTGGACAGGGATGTGTAGGTATGCATCCTGAAGGTCCAGAGACACTAGATACTCCCCATGAAACATTGCTGCGATGACAGAAAGCAAAGATTCCATCTTGAAGCATGCAGTCTCCACATACTTGTTGAGACATTCGAGGTTCAAAATGGGACGACATCCGCCATCCTTCTTTGTAATATAAATCTGAACCTTGCTCCTGGGGAGGAACTGGAACCAGGACATTCTTTTTCAGCAGAGAGTTCACCATATCCCACCCCTTGTCTGGCTCCTTTAGTGAAATGGAGGAAAGGATCTAAAGTCTATTCTGTGCCCTTCTGAGATTACCCACAAAGTCCACTGATCCGCGATGGAGAACACCCAGGTGTCTTGAAAAAGGCGAAGACACCCCACCTACAGGGACTGGCAGAACAGAATTCTGCAAGTTATGTAGAAGCCAGCTTGACAGACTTAAGCCTTGAAGTTATTTGCTTGGGCTGTCACTGCTGTCTGGGCTAGGCGGAGGGGAGCGAGTGTGAGCCTTGCAGCCTTTGCTCCTCCGTTTGGCATGGGGGGATGAAAAAGACGCAATTTCCTCGCCATGATAGGACATTTAGAGGGCACTTGAAGCAATAAGGCGTTCTTTGCCCCAGTAGCATCACTAATGATCTGCTTCAGTTCAGGTCCAAAACAGGGACTTGCCCATAAAGGGTAAAACCAGTGACTTCTTTGAGGATTGGTCGATGGATAAAATCTTAAGCCACAAAGTACACTGAGAAGTAACTGAAAAAGGCTGAGGCCTTAAAGGGATAGTAATACTTCATTTTAACTTTATTTTATTTTGTAGGCATTAAAAAAACATGAAGAATGATATAAGTCTTATCTCTCAAACCTTTATGGTTTAAGAGATATTCACAAAGTATCCCCCCCCTGTTCAACCAGATCAGAAGGGAGGTGCCCAGGTAGACCGCAGAGAGGGACAATCTTCAATTAATATAAGGGAAAAAGCTGAAAAACTTGTCAAGGGGGAAGGGCTTTCATTGCTTTCATACAAAGAAAATTGTCCCCTTCTGTTATCTGTCTGGTCATACAACCTGATCCACATCTGAGAAGAGATGGCTTACACTAGGTAAAAGGGGCGGGGAGGGGAATTTTGCTTGTGAATATCTCATAAACCATAAAGGATTGAGAGATAAGACTTATATCATTCTTCATGTTTTTTTAATGCCTACAAAATAAAAATAAAGTTAAAACGAAGTATTACTATCCCTTTAACAGGCCTAACATAGGTGTTAGCCGGCTTCATATTGGCTAAAAAAAACAGTAGATCCTCCTTGGAAGCATCAACATAGACAGCTTCCATCAGCTGTTCACCCCACGTGGCAACAGCCCTGTTAATCCAGGCAGAGGCAAAAAAAATAGGCCTTTGTACGGCCCCAGTGGACGCAAAATTTGCCCTGACGATAGAATCCAGCTTCTGATCCATTGTATCCTTCAGGCACGCTGATTCCTACAATGGCAGTGTAGTTGATTTGGCTAGCATGGAGACTGGGGGATCCACAGTAGGAGGAGAGGGCCACTGCACCAAAGCTGCCTCTGAAAAAGGGTATTGTCCACAAAACCTTTTGGTGATAGACAGCCACTTATCAGGACCCTTCCAATCATCCAGAAGGATCTGATCAAGAGTGGCATTAGGGGAAAACTGTAGAAGATTTCTTAAGCCTCTGGAAGACATATCCAAAGGAAGACCCCTCATCAGGGGGTGAGGGACCTGAAGGGTCTCCAAGACAGCCCTAATGAGTCCCTCAGGCAAGGGAAGGGGTCAGTCTCTAAGAGTCCCCATAGGAGAAAGAAGTATCCATATCCTCATATTCCCCTTCCTCATCCCCCCCATCAGAAATACTCTCCTCAGAAGTTGTCCCTAGAAGTGTAGGAGCACAGATCTGGGGGCCACATATTTAAAAGTAGTGGGGGGTTTCCAGGACTGAAGGATCCCATGGACGAAAAATGGAAGTTGGGCCACTGTAAATAGGGATTTCACCCAAACTGGCTCTTGTTCAGTGCTGGAGGGCCATGGTGGTGTAGTAGAGGTCACAGCACAAGTGAAGCAGACAAATCAAGAATACCTTCTAGGGAGCTCCGTTTGACATGAGGAACATTAAGCAAGGGGGGTAAATGAAGCCCGAGTCCTTAAAGCAGAACTATTACATCATAATAGTGTCCCCAAATCAATTACTAATGTAGTGATAAGTAAAACAATACTTTTATTATGCTGAAAAAGTCTGCATTATTAAGTAAAGCAGCTTCTTCTGCAGGCATCCAGCAGACAACAGCGCAGACATGTTAGAGGAAAGTTAACTCTGAGTCTGCTCTGTCTGTCCTGTACACTGCCCGGATTGGTTGTGATGTTCTTGGTTACCTTAAGGTAAAGGAAGCTGCTGAAGGCGCAGGCACACAGAGCTTCTCTTGTAAGCTCTATGCCCTGGATGCCTACAGAAGAAGTTGATTTTCTTTAATAACGTGAACTTTTTCAGTTTCATAAAAGTATTGCTTTACATATCGCTACATTAGTAAAGGACCGGGTGGCAATATTATGATGGTGATAGTTCCGCTTTAATCTTAGATCTAGGCCCACGTCCCTTAGAATCCGACATCCTACAGGAGAAATGTCGGAGACTAGAATAAATCACTGTATACAGTTCCCCAGAATAATAATTCACCCTAGAAAGCCCAAAAAGGTATTTATTTGGCAGGCGAAGGTTAATATGGAGAAGGAGAGCAAAGAAAGTCTGCTTCTGTATAGGATAAACAAGAGTGAAGTAAAATGGTGACTGCAAAACGGGAAGCCAATCGTGAGAAAGCCTGCAAAATGGGCAATCTGGGAAAAGTAGCGTTTGCTGTTGCCCAGCAACGCCATCCATAGAATCGCCACAGACCCCAAGACACTCAGGACATGAACTGGATGAAAGGGCACGAGGAGACCAGAAGAGCCCACTCTTTATGTCAAACAGTTGCAGAGATATGTCCCAATGAAGTTTGTCCATAGAAGTCAAGGGAGTAAAGATGGCGACAGAGCAGGAACCCATTCTTAAAGGGGCCACGCACCCGAACACAGACAACTCTCCAAGGTATCCCAAAAATCCTAATGACCCCAGGTAACATGTGGGAGGCAAACGACAATGCAAAGCCCCCACCTGGTTAGAAGAGTAGAGAAGGGGTTAACTAGCCTGAATGTAGGCATCCTTGCTCCAAAACTCAAGGAATGAACAGAGATATAAGAAAGATACCCAACACGAGTGCAAGAGCCAAAGGGCTCAGAGAAAACCTCTGTATGGAGAGGTACAAAGACAATGTGGACCAGAGACACTGAAAGGGTTACTCACCAAACTTATTTTTTTCAGGTTATCATTGTGAAGGAAGCAGAGCCACAAGGGACTCTGCTGGGAGGGAAAACTAGGGCTGCAAGATTCTTTCCACAGGGCTGAAAGGGTCCACACAGTACCTGCACAATGGTCAGTCCACTACAGAGGAAGCACCTCTTGCCTAATAGATATGGGGCTGTCAAAATTTTCCTATCAGAAAATAATTTAAAAACCCTAAAAGAAGTGTCGCTGGCCGTGTTTTCACCTCAGAGGACACATCATAACTGGGGATCTGGGGATGCAAAAGGGGGGGGGGGGAGGGTTGAGCTGGAGGAGTGGCTGGGAGTCTCCATGCACAAAACTGTCTTTTTGAGATGTGTCCTGCTCTCCAGAGGGGAAATCAGCCCCCATGGTACAAGTGTTCGTGGGACCTGTGTTCCAAAATGGATGTAAGAGAACTTGGAGTATCCACTGTCGGGGCGGGGGAATCCCACTGCATTAAAGCTTCAGCAGAAAAGAGATCAGTTGAGGAAGGAATAGTCCCCTATCAGGTGATCGCCATTCCTCCACATGTACCTGGTATAAGGAATGATGAGGAGGGAAAAAATAGTAGCTTCCTTTAGGAGTCTCTCAAAAAAAGATCAGGGGAAGAGGAACTAGAGTCTGGAGCCTCTGAGACGTTAAGCATCACCAGGACAGCTCAAATAAAAATATCAGCAGAAGAACGAGGATCTTCCACATAAGAGTGCCCTACAGAGAAGGAAGAATCTGGGTCAGTCGCATCAGTTTTCTATTCCTCAGTGGAGTAATCACCAAAAATGGAGACACGACCCTCTGTAAAATGGATAAAGTACCTTTTTGGGGAGAGCACAGGGACAAAGAGTCTAAGACCCGTTAAATAGAGGAAGGACCAGAAGTTACTGAAGAAATTAAGTCTTAGCCCATACAGGTTACTGTTTGGCAGATGAGGCCCCCGAAGATCGTGTGGGGGACAGAGAACAATAGGAACAGAGAGTACCAGAAGGAAACCTATATGGAAGGAGGCGCAATGGGTTAAAGGGACCTCAGAAACCTATGTAGCCTTAACCTTTACCCATGTCTCCCTTAGGATCTGACATTGCCAAAAGATGGCTTTAACAGTGCGTGTGTGTGGGGGGGGAAGCAATGAAAGTAGAATAAAAGTAATAAAATATCTGTAAAAGTATTCATCTGACCGCAAATTTAGCAATCAAGGAGGATGAGACCTGCTTCTGTGTTGCAGGCAGAGGCAGAGTCCAAAAAGAAAGACTCAAAGGACCTCTTTTCCTCTCCAGCCACTAGTAAAAATATGAGGGGGGGGGGGGAATCAGCCAAGGAGCAAGTAGATAGATAGTGTGCAATGTGAGAAGTACCGTCAGCCCCCCCCCCCTTACAGGCAAGAGAAGTCCCATAGGAGGATTCTATGTTCCATCAAATATGGTTTCCTTGAGTGGCCATTCTTAAAGGCTCCGTGACACCAAAAAGTAAAAACACATAAAAGCTCATAAAAAGTCACTGCCGCAAGTGGGCTGTGCTCAAATTAAATGAACAGTCCAAGCAAAAGGCAAGGAATGTCTTGCCAGTGATGCAATGCAAGGGTTAAATTAAAATTTCACCATTGTAACAGTAGGGAATAAAAAACACATGAACACAAACCTCTCTCTAAAATTTGGTATATGTGTTGACAAAGCAGAACAATAGAAGAGAATGCTAAACAGGCTCCCACCCCCACAAAGAAATGTGGCTGCAAAACAAGAAAAAGGACGCACAGGACCTGTGCGCTCAGAGACAGAATTTGTTCTCTTCAGTCTTCAGGCTCCTATATAGAAAGCAAACTGTTCAGAAAAAGTTATAAGGATAGGTCCTCTGCCAAACTCAGGTCCCTGAATTCTGTGCTCCCATACAAACCAACAATAGAGGCTAGAGATAGGGAGATTACACAACCTCATGCCTAGCAGAATAAAACAAAAAAGGCTACCCATGAGTTTATTTCCTTGCTTCCATCCTGTGGAAGATCACTTTTAAAACGGAGCATGTCCCGGTGTGGGTAAAGTTGATTAGGAGGGAGTCTCCACCTCTGTGCCTTTTTATTCACATGCCCTGCCCTCCTACCTCTGTGCCTTTTTATTCACATGCCCTGCCCTCCTACCTCTGTGCCTTTTTATTCGTATGCCCTGCCCTCCTGGAGGAGGAGACTTTATCCCATGGTTTTTGTTCTGGAGTTTCACATAGGACACAAGAGAAGTATTTTTATGTGTAGAATCTACACTTGTCTGAATTTGCTGAGCACCATTTCAGGTCTGCAATTAGCTTTCACCTGCAGGCAATGATGAGCAGATTTCATCAATATGAACGAGACTGGCGAAAGAAAGAAAGCTCTACATGTGAATCTAAAGGGCCATGAAAATCTTCAAGGCGGTACACGTTCTTGTTCATCAGATACAGACTACAGCAATATAAGTGCAGTAAACAGATACTGACTGCTGTAAGGGGGACACATTACTAAGAAAGTCCAGTTAGACATTTTAAAGGTAAAATTCTCCTTTAAAGGTTAACTGGCTTTAGTAACTGATAGCAATTTTCCTTCCTGTGGTTTTGTGAGTAGTATAATCACACTCTCGGTATGAGACTCCCCAGCAATGTTTGAAGTATTCTCTACAACACAAAGTATCAGAAATGTTCAACTATATGGATACAGGCAATAAATGACAAGTATGGGATAAACTCAGCTGCACTATTTTCTTAGCAACAGGGCTTGACAAATTTGGTTTGACTATGAGACAGACCAAAGATTTAAGAGCCAGTCTCTGCATAAAGGAGAACCTTCCACTGGGGCCTAGTGGAACAAAGCTGGGGAAGCAGACAGTGAGTGTGAGAGCACAAGTAAGACAGTTCAAGAGTGAAGTGTGAGAGTGTAAGAGCGAGCATTTCTTCTCGCTACCAGTGGGGAAAGGCTGGACTGTCAGCTTAATGTGTTTTTCTGTGGCTACCAGTGGAACCAGATGGGGTCCCAGACAGTGTATATGGGGGATCTGCAGGTACTGGGTGCAGTGAAGCCAGGCTAGTGGGTCAGACAGTGTATGTGGGGCTGTGTGACTACAAGTGGGGGGGGGTTCGTGGCTTCCAGAGGCAGTGAAGCCAGGCTAGAGTGTCTGACAGCTCTAAATACACATGGCACCAGGATGGGGGAAAATCACAGTGTGGGGCTTTGTGACTACCAGGCTTGGGTGTGCGTGTGTGTGCGCGTGTGAGTCATGTCACACAGGGTGTATGTGGGGTTCTGTGACTACCAGCACAAACAGGCTAGGGTGTAAAACAGTATGTACGGGGTATCTGTGGCTACCAGTGAGTAGGCTAATAAGGCTGGGGGTGGGGGGGATGTAAATCTGTATGTAGGGAATCTGTAGCTACTACTATTTTTCTTTTATATCAGACCTCAGGAGGGCATGGGTAGCACCCAGCATTGATCAACGCTGCATCTCCTTCTCAACCCAGAGTTCTATGAATGCTTCTCAGCCCGGAGTTCTATGAATGCCCAGGCTGAGTAAAAGGATCTTCAAGACCCATTCACGGCATGTGGGTCTTGAAGCCCTCTTACTCAGCCCCTGAACAGGAGTGATTTTACCAAGTACTACACATCAACTTTTTACTGTAAACAAAATATTTAAGTGTCTACAACAAATTGCTACACTCCATATTGCATTAACCCCTTAAGGACCGGGAAAATCAGAGGTGGATTTGACTTAAGGACCGGAGCAATTCTGACCTTTTTGACTATGTCTTTGTTCAACAGTGTTTTCCCTCTTAGGCTTTTATTCCACCCCCATAAATTATATACTGTTTTTTTACAAACAAATAGGGCTTTCCTTTGATACCCCACTTATATGGATAACCCACCATTTACTTTATTAAATGTAAAAAAACCATAATTTTTGTTTTTTCTCTTGGGATCAATTGGGCGCAAAGGGTTAAATATTTATGGAGACTGCATGAAAGGTATGACTAGTCAGTCATACCTACAAAATGTGCAGTTTAAAGTGGCCACTGTCCCCCCTGGGTGAAAATCCCCATGTCCCTTTTTCCCACCCTATTTTCCCACTTTTTTGTTATTTACATTTGGCGGTGTGTGTAAGTGTATTACATGACTCCACAACAGTCACACTTCCAATTTTGTTTCTTGAGATGTTTTTTTTTTTTTTTTTTAATAAAATATTTTATTTGTAAAAAAAAAAAAAAAAAAAAAAAAGTGTGTTTTTATTTAAAAAAAAAAAAAAAAAGTGTATTTAGCAGTCAGAAATTGACCTGCATTTAGCCATCCTCCTGTACCATCAGTGAAGGGGTTAACACCCCCAGGTGCTGTATTTTTTATTTCCACTAGGTGTCTCCTCTCTGCTTTTGTGCCCCTTACTTTGATGTAAGGGACGCATTAGCAGAGAGGAGACACTAGAGGCAGTGAGTAGCACTGCCTCATTCACAGACTTAGAATGCCGGTACATGTGATCGCTGACTCAGCGATCACATGACCCGGCACTACCGACAGAGGCTGAGACTGAACGGTCCGGTACTGGACCTTTCAGTCTCAGCCTGGATTGAATGGTAGCAGCGTGCACGGCGGCGCGCTGCTACCATTTAACTCTTGACGTACCAGGACCGTCACTGGTCCTTCAAGCAAATTTACCCTTGACGGTCCTGGTACGTTCAAGGGTCGTTAAGGGGTTAAGCCAATTTATGTTTCTGATAATTTCCCTTACAAATTATCTACCTGGTTTAGTCCCAAAGCCGCCTAGTAATCTGGAATCTGCTTCCCTGGAGAATTTGTCCTGGAATATCCCTTCCCGTCCCTGCTCCTTGGTTGAGTAGGTCTCCTGGCTCTCTCTCTCTCTGGCCAGGCTAAAGTCTTTCCTGATTGTTTGCAGCATGGAGTTCTTACTCCTTTTGGGCAGAAGAAGATCTTTCAGCCTCAAGGTGTTGATATCAATTTCCCTCTCGTTGTCTGTGTCGTGCTCAGTAGAAGTCCTATCCTCTTCCATGCTCCCTTGGGAGCGCAGTATGGAGGAAGTGGGGCCTTTCAGCAAATAATCCTGCTCATCCTCGTTTCCAATATCTGGAATTCCCGAGAGCACCTCTGAGTTCATAAAATAGTTTTCATCCAGCAGAGATTCGTCTGGCACCTTTGGATTCTGCAGCTTGTACGGAATCCCACCAATAACCGGCCTCAAGCTGTGATTAGTGTCAGCATCCATGCTGCCATCTAAAAATAAATAAATAAATTGATTTGGTTACTTTTTATACAAACTAAAATTGAAAGAGCATTTCTGAATAAGAAACTACAGAATGGTATTCAGTTATCTAGTCTGTTAAAATAAAGACTACAAAAGTAAACAAGTGTACATGATGAAACAAGAGTAAAGTGTAAAGATGTTTCACTATATGGAAAGAATGATAGCTTCGCAGAAAAAGCCATGGCCTCTTCCACAATGGAATGAAACAGTTCTGTTGTTCACGTTTTGTTTTTTTTTTACCACTCACTTTTCACCTGGTTTGCACCATCAATCTAGATTCAGGAGAGGAGTGTCTGACAGTTCATGTGAAAGCCAGCAAATGTTACTGTTACTATCTGGAGCCCACATAAGTGGGCCTTCTATTTAGGTTTCAATGAGCATCCAATCCTGTTTTTTTTAAAAGGTCTGCCCACCACCCCACACGCTTCCTTACTATGCATATATTGTGTTCCTGTTTGAATTAAGTAAATATACAATATACTGGACTTTGACTACTACCTCATGTGAATGCACCAAACATGTAAAAGGATTCATAGCCCAAACCAAACATAACCTATGCAGCATTGCAATCAAGAAAAACAAAGATGCTTGTGATAGGCATGAATTGCTCCAAAAATTACAAACCCACGTGCATGTAGTACTGCAGCAGGTAGGAAAAGGGTAACCTAGATAGGAACAGTGGTTTCAATCTATACAGTCATCTGTTTCTAAACACAGAGGGTAGTCAGATCTTTGGATTTCCAGTTGTTGGAGACAACTCCCATCAACCCCAACCAGCCAACAATGAAGACAAAAAGATTAACTACCCTGCAATAAAACATCAAACTACAGAATGCAATAATCACAATATCTACAATTATAGGGATAATAGTAAATAGGGAAGCTATAGCTTAAAAAGGATTCAACAGCATAAATCTGTGGCCAGACCCAGAAGCGAAATCACAGTGTAATTATGACACTATTTTGTCCAGAAGGAAATTTGTCTCTAATGCGTTTAATACTCAACCTGATCACGTCTGTCATGGAAGTGGACAGGGCATGTGTATACACAAATGGATCTTTGACACAGTTGTACTGATTTCATCTATGACCATTACCAGTTTTTGAGACTATGTCAGCATAAGTCAGCAAGCAATATGAAAACTATTTTTACTAAGTATATACTACTCATTAACAATGGAACCAAATAAAATGGCTTTTTTGTGTTTTTAATAAATTTCTTGCGGTCCATGTGGTGCAGGAAACAAGGTGAAGTCCCCTCCACCAACAAGAGTTCTCTGGGGCAGAGACTCCCACCCTGCACCACTATACCCCCAGTTTTAATGTAAAGCAAAGAAAAAAGTGTAACAAGACACAATACCCTTAAACCAAAGATAAAGGCTCAAAAGAAGATTTATGAAGTACTCAAAAACCAAGGCTCAATTCCCATGGAGCAGGGGGATACCCAAAGACATGCCATCCCTTGGATGAAGGTTTGCACACCAGGTAGTACGGCAATACACCTCTCGAAATGGACAGAAAGAGCTGAAATCTGAACTTGAATAGAACTAAAACAAAGGCCTTACTGAAAACCACCCTGAAGAAAAGTCGAGACAACTGGAAGTTGAAAAGGTTGTGGACATGACCAGATACTCACACCATTTAAATAACCCTTCTTTCTCAAGATGCTGGACTTAAGAGCCAATCCATTAAAGCCCACATCCACCTTTGGATGAGAGAGGACCCCGAGACAAAAGGTGCAGATGCAGAGAGCGCCGAAATGGCTTTGCCACAGAGACATCTGAAAAACAGACCTGAGGGGCTGAAACAGGATAATCACAACGAAGTGAGCACGCTCCATCCTGATTTTCCTCAGCACCATGGGAACCAGTAGGAAATCATACTCCAGAGGAAAACGCCATGTTAGGGCTATTTCATCTATCATGAGTGCTAGAGGATCCCAGGATCTGGCAGAGAACTAAAAAACCTTGTGTCTCAGTCAAGAGGCCATTAGGTTCACCTTCAGGAGACTCCATAGACTGACTGAGTTCCCAATTGCCAGGATCACCGTCACAGTTTACCAATACCGTTCAGGAGTCAGTACGGTATAGTTAAATGCAAAATTTATTAATAATAGAAAATTAGAGCACACTATATACACAAGTAGCAAGCAGAGGGTTACAAGCCAGCGAGTACTGCTATCAGGAATAGTAGGCTGCCAAGCCTGACCACTCTGTTGGAGACTAGACCTCAGCTACTGGTAGGAACCAGGAGCAGGAAAAGGAACATTGGATCTTGCTTGCAGTCAGTAAGGAGCGATATCTGACTCACGCCTGCAGTCAGTATAAGGAAAGGGATACCTGACTCATGCCTGCAGTCAGTATCGGAGCTAGTCTACAAGAGCCCCAGGACCTCACTAGATTGGGTGTCTGCTAGGTACAAGAAACAAATGTAAGGATAGTCAGACAGAGCCACAAGTCAGCACCAGAGGGGGTAGCCAGACAAGCCAGGTCATACACAGTTCAGGTAGTCAGCCAGAGCCACAGATCTGCACCAGGTTGGGTGTCCACTATAGGGATAAGCAAAAGAGTAGTCAGACAGAGCCACAGGTCAGCACCAGGCTGGATAGAAGACTAGCCAGGTCATACACAGAGCCCAGGTAATAGAACTGCTACGAACAAAAACACAAGGGCAACTGAGTCAGGACTCAGACTGCCCTTTAAACCCCTCCTCAGGAACTAGGTAGGAGGAGCAGCTCAGAGGAAGGAAGTAGGTAGGAGGGGACCACAGGAAACATGGCACACAAAACAGAGGCCTGCTGCATGTTTGAAGCCTCGCGCCTGCAGATGCTGCTGAAAACAAGGTAAGTTGTAACAATCACACTGGTGACTAAGAAGAGTCTCAACCCAAATGAGAATTAGCAGAACATCAAAACCAATGTCCTGGACCCCCTCCCTGAAAGTTTATGTAAGCGACCTCCATCCCATTGCCTGTCTAGATCTGCACTTTGAATCCTCGGATAAAGACCACCAGCTCCTCTTTGGTGCATCCACTTGGAAAACATCCAAAAGCTGATCCCCCCACACACACACACACACACACACACAAACAGCAAGCCATAGCCCTAGTGACCCACGCAATGGCAAAAGTAGGGAGTAAGGTGGCACCAGAAGCTACAAAAGTCGCATTCAAAAAAGAATTTAGGAGCTTGTCTAAAACCACTTTAATACAGGGGAATAGAACTGAGGAAATCAGGGCACTGACCCATTCAGGCTCCTTTTCAACAAGGGCCCCATAAATTGAGCAGGGGTCAAAGAGAAAGACAGAAATAGTGTCCCGGAAAACTTCCTAGGAAGCCCTATTGACATGAAGAGCAATGGGTTAGAGGGACCCCTGAAGCCTTAGCTGCCTTGAACATGTCCAGGTCTCCCTTAGGTTGACCTCATAACGGATGGGGTTAATGTGACAAGAAGGAGGGAGAGACAAGCCTAAATGCATAAAGTCACCAGACTCAAAAATGGTGGTGTGGCTGTCCAGCTTTTGTTACCCCGCCACCAATATATCAGAAAAGGAAAGGGGGAGTCCCATAAGACTCCTGTAATCAGAATTTAACCCCTTAAGGACCGGGAAGATCTGAGGTGGATTTCACTTAAGGACCGGAGCAATTCTGACCTTTTTGACTATGTCTTTGTTCAACAGTGTTTTCCCTTCTATGGATAGCACAGTAAAAAAAAAAATTTTTGAAAAAACTCAATTTTTTTTTCTCTTGGGATTATTTGGGCAAAAAGGGTTAAATTTTTATGGAGACTGCATGAAAGGTATGACCGGTCAGTCATACCTACAAAATGGGCAGTTTTAAGTGGGCACTGTCCCCCTGGGTGAAAATCCCCATGTCCCTTTTTCCCACCCTATTTTCCCACTTTTATTATTGATTACATTTGGCGGTGTATATAAATGTTATTACATGGCTCCACAACAATCACCATGGAATGACCATCACATCTACCACAAAGACTAGTGGATCCTGGGACAGAGAACAGAATTGAGAAAACTTGTGGTTCAGCCAAGAGGCCATTAAGTCCACCATAGGGAGTTCCCATAGACCAGTGGTTCTCAACCTTATTTTTCTCAAAACACACAACACAAAATCTGAAATTTCGGGGCACCCCTAACATGTTTAATGTAATTTTTCTAGCGTTAAAGGGTACAGTTATTATATATATATATATATATATATAGATATTATTAGGTCTCACAATCATAGTAATAAAAACATATTGTGAATAACAATTTCTACATTAAAAGACATTATTCACATTTTTGTTAGTCTTCATAGAAAATATGGGGCATCCTAATTTGATGTCTGGGCACGGCACCCTGGTTGAGAATCACTGCCATAGACAAACAATGGAGTCGAAGATGTTCTGACTGAGCTACCAACTGTAGGTATCCAGGCAAATAATGACTGAAGAAGTCTGCCATTATGCTGTCAACAAGGCTCAGAAACTACTGAACAACAACATGGAACAGTGTGTTCAGGTCCTTAGACAGGCAGAACTGCCTGCAGGACCTTCTGTCCAAAGCTGGCCTCAGCCAAGGCCAGGACACAGACATGGTAGCGTTTGGAGAAAAAATGCAAGGAGGACCAAGTCGCTGTCTTGCATAGCTGTTCAGCTGAAGCCTGATTCTTGCAAGCCCAAGTGGTACCCACAGTCCTGGTGGAAAGCGCTATGATCTTACAGGGAACAGGTTTCTTCTGGACTTCATACTCCTGGCACATAGTGGCCTTATTCAGGATGCAATTGTGACCTTGGAAGCAGCCCGACATGCTCTAGGACCCTCAGGGGCAACAAACACTGAGTCAAGCTTGCAAAAAGTCTGTTCTATGCACATAAAACTTGAGGTAAAGCACCACGTTCAACAAATGGAGATCTCTCTCCTGATCAGACTTTGGGTCAGGACAAAAGGAAGGCACAAAAATCTCCTGATTGATGTGAAACTCAAAGAAAACCTTGGGAAGCAACTCCTCAGAGGTAAGAAATACCGCCTTATCCTGATGAAAAAACAGGAAAGGAGGTTTACAAGATAGCGTTTGTAATTCAGCAACTTGCAACACTGAAAACACTGACAAGAGAAAAAACATCTTGAGTGTCAACTATTGCAGAGAGATGGAAACAAGAGGCTCTAAAGAAGAGCTCTGTAAAATTCCCAGAACCAAGTTAAGATCCCATGAAGAAGTGGGATCCTTAAATGAAGGGAAGGCGTGAGCCACCCCTTGAAGAAAAACCTTGACATCTGGAATAGTGGCAATGCGTCTCTGGAAAAATACGGATATCGCCAAGATCTGAAAGGAGAACAAACAGTCCTGTGTACCCCCCCTTTAGGAAAGGCAACAAGAGAAGATCAAAATCCTGCGAGCACCACTTATGAAAGATAGACCATGACCTATGGTATGCCTTGGAGGAGACTGGCTTCCTGGCCTGAATCATGGTGGAAATTACCTCTGGGAAGAAACCTTTCAGGATGTTTGCTTCAAAAGCCATGCGGTCAAAGCAATTTTCTCCACATCCTTGTATAACAGGTAACCATGGAGTAAAAGATCCAGCCTGGAAGGAAAGCAGAGTGGATCCTGAATCAAGAAACTGACCAAGTCGACAAACCATGCTGTCTTGGGCCATTAAGATCAGAATAAAGGTTGCCCTGTCCATTCTGACCTTTCAGAGTACCCTGGATATGAGAGGAATTTGAAGAAACACATAAATGAGGTGGCGGTTCCATGGAATCAACACTGCATCCATGCCAATGGCCAGAAGGTCCCCCCCATCCTGGTCAGCACTTTCTTATTTTCCCTGGTTGCAATTAGATCTATTGTAGGCACACCACACTGTTGCAAACATCCGATAATACACTTCCAGTGAGTTCCCACTCTCCTGGATCAAGTCTTGGTGACTAAAAGGCGTCCAGATCATTTTCTACCCTTGGAATCCGAATGGCTGAGATGGCCAGAACGTAGGACTCTGCCCAACAAAGGATGCACCTCACCTTGGTCCAGGCAACCGCACTGCAAATGCACCCTTGGTGACTGATGTACTCCCCAGCAGTGGTGCTGTCTGACCGCACTCTCACTGGCTTCCTTGACTGGAGTGGGGTCCAATGAACAAGGGACAGGTGGATCACCCAGACTTGCAGGATGCTGATGGACAAAAGACGCTCATCTTGAATCCACCTGCTCTGGACAACTAGGTGATCCAGAACTGCACCCCAGTGACCAGGGTCCACTCTGGGATCACAAATGGCTTCCCCTGCTCCAGGTTCGACCAAACCACCACCAGAGTTCCCTCCTGGCTTCCTGAGAGAGAAAGCAAGAGATATCCACTGATCCAGATGCTCAAGGTTTCCAGACCAATTCCGGATAACATCTCACTGGCGTTCTCTCGTGGTGACCTGAGAGTAAGGCACAGAATCCAGTGCTGACATCAGTCTGCCCGAAATGCTCATGAACTCCCAGATTGTGGAAGAGGAACACTCCAGGGCCTGGGACACTTCCTGCATCAGAAGTATGGTCTTGTCTTCTGGCAGGAACACCTTCCCCTGTTGGGTGTCGAACAGAATCTCCAGGAATAGCAGAACCTGGGAGGGCACCGGAGACATCTTGAGCGTATTCAGAATCCATCAGTGGTGGACGAGAATGCGGGCACATTCTTGAATGGGACGAGCAAGGAACTCCTTGATAGGTAGATCATTTAGTTAGGGCACATGACCTTGGTGGAGACATGAGGAGCCAAAGCCAGGCCAAACAGAAGAGCTGTAAACTGGCAATGACAGCAAAACACAGGTAGCATTGGTTGTTCGGCTGAAACAGGAAATGCAAATATGCGTTGTGAAGATCCAGAGGGGCCAGATACTCCCCAGGAACATCTCTGCTATGACAGAACACAAAGATTCCATCTTGAAGCATATAGTGACCATATACTTGAGACATTTGAGGTCCAGAATAGGGCGACAGCCACTGTCCTTCCTTGGAACTGTAAACAGGTTGGACTAGAAACCTGAATTGCGCTTGGGGGGGGGGGGGGGGGGGAGGACTGGTACGAGAACCTATTTCTCTAGCAGAGAGCCTACCACCTTCCTGGAACAGTCTTACCCTGTCTGACTCATTCAGAACTCTTGCCTAAAAGAACCGATATGGAGGAAGGGACTTGAAATCTATGCAATACCCTCCTGAGATAACCCACAGGTCCATGACCAAGGACTTCCAGGCGTCTCGAAAAAGATGGAGACTGCCCCCTACAGTTAATGATGGACAAGAACTCCGCAAATCATGCAGAAGAGTGCTCGTCACACTTAGCCCTTGCAACTCACTTGGACTTCCAGGACTGTCTGGGCTTTGCCGCAGGGTGCGCTTGGGAGGCTTGCAAGCTCTGCAGCCTCTGCTCCCCCATTTCGCGTGTGTGTGGGGGTGTTACTTCCTCAACATAGATGGACGGTTGAAGATTTGAGTCAACAAGGTGCTCTTACCACCACTTGCATCACTGAAAATCTGTTTCAGTTCGGGTCCAAAAAGGGATTTGCCACAATATGGCAAGAAAATCTGTACCTTCTTAGCATATTCGTCCATAAACCAAATCTTGAGCCACAAGGTATGATGCACAGCAACAGAAAAAGCTGACTCTCTGGTGGATATCCTAATCACAACAAGGAGGAGGCCATCCAGAAACACAGTTGTTGGCCTCCTTAATGCTGGCCATAAAAACCAACAAATGCTCATTTCGTACATCAGAATGGAAAGCCTCAACCAGCTGTTTACCCCAAATGGCAACAGCTCTATTAACCCAGGAACAGGCAAAGGCGACCTTGAGACTAGACTCCACCTTATTTTTTTTACCATCTTAGAGAGAAAACAGAGCCCCAAGAGACTCAGTTGTGATGGAAAATTTAGCAGCAAGATTCCCTCCTCAGAGCTGAAAGTGTCCACAAAGTACCTGTGAACTGATCAATCCACTCCAGGGAAGCAAACTGATGGTAAACCTCCTAATGGGGGTATTATACAGCCCCATGTCTAAGAAGAAAACAAAAACCTAGAAAAAAAAAAAAACCTAAGACTGTGTCTAGCCCTGAGAGCTTCTAGCAGGACAAATTAATTCTGGGAGTTAGTGGACTGGGGGGAGCGGGTTGAGCTGAAGGAAGAAGTCTCCACCCACAAGACACTTTTTTGAGATGTGTCCTGCCCTCGAGTAGGAAGAGGGACTTAAGCTCATGTACCTGTGTTCCTCATTAGAGGAAAGAAAAAAGGATTCATTGGCAAGAAAAAAATAAATTTCAGTTTTATCGTGAGATCAACAGGGATGCAGGGACCATACAGACATCCCCAAAAAGGGCTAAAAAACAGAGGGAGAGAAAGCAAACCAAAGACAAGCATCCTTCAAACCACTGATGCCAAAATTAGCATTCCAAGATGCAAAAACATTAGCTTTATAAAACTTAATGAAAGTTTCAACAGACAACCAAGTGACTGCCTTGCAATGCTGGTCCACAGAGGTCTGATTCTTGAAATCCCGGGACACGCTAACCACAAGAGTTGAATGGGCAGTAATCCAGAATGGAGCCGGTCAGGTCTTGAGCACATAGGCCTCTCAAATACTCAATTACAGCCATGAAGCTAGAATAATCTTCAAAGACAGGCAGCCCTTTCTAATACTCTCAGAAAGGACAAAAACGATGGGTAAAATTAACACTGTTGGAGACAGTAAACCACATCAAAAGCATATAGGACACTTTGCTTTGGATTGCAAGGACTGAGACCGAAGGACGGAAGAGAGTTCCTGATTGATGTGACAGCAGAAACAACCTTAAGTTGAAAATCAGGAACAGTTCTCAGGAACTTGTCTAGATGAAAATCTATGTGGGTAGATCTGAAAGATAAAGCACTGAACTTAGACACTCATCGGTAAAGCAATAGCTGTAAGAAACAAATTCTTACAAGTCAAGTGTTAAAAAGAAATCAAAGACAGATGTTCAAAGGGAGAAGATAAGCTCCTCCAAAACCATATTCAAGTCCCACAGAGGAGTAGGAGCCCTGTACGGTGGGAGGATATGATTTACCCTTTGCAGAAACGTGTAAACCTCAGGAATGCCAGCGATCTTACGCTGGAAAAGAACAGACAAGACAATCACCTGAACCTTAGTGCTTTCTCAAGGCGAGCTTGCAACAAATCCAAAAGACATGATAAATGGAAGTGATTAATGTCCCAATGATCACAGAAGGTGAAGTATAAATCCACCAAACCTGATGGTACATTTTGGCCAAGGCATGCCTGAGAGCACACAGCAAAGTCTGGATAACAATCACCTAATCCCTTGCAACACAAGATGTCAGTTTAAGTTCCAAACTATTAAAGCAAGGTTGTCCAAGTTGGGATGAGGAATAGGACCCAGAGACAGATGGTCCAGACCCAGATGCTGACACCTTGGCATCTCGAGCAAGGACAAGGAGAGAAAGGGATCACACACACACACCTCATCTTGGCACATACTCTGGATATCATGGCCAAACAAGGAAATACGTACACCTGAGTGTACCGCCAGAGAATCATCAGTGCTTCCACAGGCTCTGACTGTAGAGGCCATCGTGTCTTTGTCTGTCCCCACCCCTTCCCCTGCCCACCAAAGCTCAACAAGCTGAAGGAAAATTTCCTGCTTTAACTTCCATTCATCCAGATCAATGGACTGCCTGCTGAGAAAATCTGCTAACCAGTTACCTATGCCAGAAATGTACCAGACAGAAAGGGCAGGCACGCGAGTCTCTGTTCACATCAGAATCCTTTGCACTTCCGCTCATGAGGCCCTGCTCCTGGTGCCGCCCTAATGATTGATGTATGCTACTGCTGCAGCATTATCAGACTGAATCTGAATGAGAAGCCCCTCAAGGAGACCTGTCCAAGATGACAGAGCACTGAATATGGCACAGACTTCCAGAATATTTTTCTGAAGCTGCTGCTTGGTGGGTGACCAGCAACCAGGAATCAAGTTATAGCCACACACAGACCCCACCAGAATAGGTTGGAATCCACTGACACCAATGTGCATTCCGGGAGAAGTAAGGACCAACCTTGGGACAGAGATTGACACATCAGCCACCACTTGAGAGACTGCCTGTTGGCTCTGGAAAGAAGCACTGGCCTCCAAGCATCCGCAATGGGAACAGCTTCTGTCATGCCCATCAGACGCATGCAGTCCCTAATAGAGTTTCTCGATTGTGTTGGAAAGACAAATCTTTGTTCACAAACCCAACAGTCTCCTCGAAGGCAACAGTATTTTGCGAAGAGAACTGTTGAAGACCAGTCTAAGAAGCAATAGCTGCTGAGTCAGGACCAAATGAGATTTGGGAAGATGGAGCCCCATGGCTCTGAAGAACAGACAAGTTGAGACTGAATTGTTCCTGAAAGGAAAAAGGAGACAGAGCCTTCTGCCGAAGGTCATAAAGATACAGGTTCACACAGACCCCCAAGATCCTCAGATAGGCCATTATAGGAGCCAGCACTATTGTGAACAACCTCTGAGCTGTGGCCAGTCAGAAAGGCAGAAAAACAGACTGAAAGTCATGGAAAGCAAATGAGAACATGGAGCCATGGCAACTATCACAGGTCTGCAGACTCCTTTCAGAACTTGAGATCCCAAACAAATTTGTTCAATGCCTTGAGGTCAAAAGACAGAAAGAAATAATCTGCCGTTTTTTGGAACAAAAAGATTGGTATAAAAACCCAGGAAACTATGATCCGGAGGAACCCGGAACTAGTATCCCAGTCTCCAAAAGTGTACAAGTGGCTCGAGGAAAAAGCCAGAAAGTGATTGGAGTCTGTAGGAACCCTGGACACAAGAAACCAAGCCTAAGGTAGAAAGATTAAAGATGTGATATCCCTCTTCTACCAATTGCAGGACGCAAGTATCCAGCATGGAAGTCCTCCAATTATGAACGAAGTGACAGAGCCTTCCTCCCAAAGGAAGATGTGTGGCAAGCTTCAGACCACCACTTTCATGCAGAGGAAGGTTTAGGGTCTGAACTTAGAGACAGACTTCTTTTGGGGACAAGTGGACTTGGACTTTGCAGAATATGAAAGGAAGAACCAGCTATAGCAGAAACAGATAGGTGGAGAAAACCTCAAAACGCCCTAACAGCATGAGAGGAAGAATCCCCTCTCCAGAAATCAAACTGACAGGGTTTGTTTTGTGGCAGAAAAAGTATTTTTGCCTCCCAGGGGCTGACTGATCATCTTATCCAGTTAACGACCAAACACCAATAAATCATTAAACGATGAAGCCACTAAATGTGTCTTTGAGAACAAATCAGCATTCCGCATTCTGAGCCAAAGAGTACAAGAGCTGCCACAGAGGTAGGGGAACATATAGCCACCAGCTTGGCAATATCCAGCACTGCCTCACTAGTCTATATCTGTGGCATCCTGAAGGAGACTGACCGATGCCAATATCTCCTCCCTTGAAGAGCAAGGAGTTGATGACTCTGCCAAGCTGAAGCAAAAGCACCCCACAAGATAGCGCCTTGGCCTTAAAAAAAATACAAGATAAAAATCCGTATGGCAAGAGTCCAGTTTCTTATCAGTGGAATAATGAACTGCTTCCAGACTCTGGACTGGCAAAGTGGTATGCTTAGAAAGAATCAAAACTGTGGAATCCCCTGCCAGAGGGACAGACCACAGGTCAACTCAGTCCACAGTAAAGGGATAAAGCTTGGAAAATGCCACTCATCAAGATCAATATAATACCACTCTGCTTCAGCTGGAAAGGACAACATACTTACTTTTTTTTTTTTTTTTTTTATATATTTTATAGTGTGTGTGTGTGAGTGTGTGTGTGAGTGTGTGTGTGAGTGTGTGTGTGAGTGTGTGTGTGAGTGTGTGTGTGAGTGTGTGTGTGAGTGTGTGTGTGTGAGTGTGTGTGTGAGTGAGAGAGAGAGAGAGAGAGAAACAGACGATCGCTCTTGGGAAAGACCCTCCAAAACCTGCAGAATCTCCAAATGGCCATAATCAAAGGCACAACCAAGTCACAATCACTCTCAACCCGGCAGAGTAAGTCAGGCTGAGTCTGTGTGTGGAAGGTAAACAAAAGAGAATATATGGAGGAAAGTTATTTTTTTCTTCTTCATGCTAGTATCCAAAAGACTGATTGGCCAAATCCAGCCATCTTAAAGGCACCTTTTATAGCAGAAGTTAAATGTTTAAATATAAAATTGGTTGAGTCTATTTTTGTAAACTACCTTTTGTGGGGAAAAAAAATTACCTTAGAAAATGAAAAAGTAGGTGTAG
The DNA here is from genome assembly GCA_037306005.1 of Rhinophrynus dorsalis. Classification (NCBI taxonomy): domain Eukaryota; kingdom Metazoa; phylum Chordata; class Amphibia; order Anura; family Rhinophrynidae; genus Rhinophrynus; species Rhinophrynus dorsalis. The sequence goes on along the minus strand of CM074719.1, from coordinate 230,104,826 downwards.
GAGTGGGCATATTTAATTACTGTTCCTTGAAACTCTGTAGAATGTTCCCAAAATATGATGCGTCTAGTTTACACACGCAATTATCATATACACACACATTCTCTCTTAAACCTATTCTAGAACTCTTGCACATATGGGGTATGAGAGCAGGTTGTAGTTATGAGTAGTATATGTGCAAAACAATAAAAGCATCAACAGCAAATAAGCTAATATTAAGCATGTGTCCAACATGCTTTTTAATTATAATGAGCAGAGTTAAAGTAGTTGGGTTAGACCAGCAGTTCTCAACCTTTCTAGTGCCGCGACCCTTTGATAAAATTTCCCAAGTTGTGGCGACCCCTAACAGTAAAATTATTCTCGTTGCTCCTTCATCGCTGTAATTTTGCTACTGTTATGAACCGAAATATAAATATATGATGGTTTTAGGTGACCCCTGGCAAACTGTCATTCGACCCCCAAAGGGGTCCCGACCCACAGGTTGAGAACCACGGGGTTAGACTATGTATTAAGAAAAACGGTGCAGTTCATGAGCAGTCCAGTAGTACCAGAGTGGACTAAGAAATCCTCATTTTTTTCAGTTACATGGGGCTTTTTAGACCTTGAATGCTACAAAGGTCTCAAACAGACTGCAAAGCATTGGAGATCTTTAGCATTTAGGGTGTTAAAAGCCCAATCTACATTTCTAGGAAATGTAAGTTCTCTCCTAAAATACAGATGGTTTGCCCCAGAATTGCAGCAGATCTTCTTAGTACATCAGCCTCATAGAAATAAACTAGTGACCACAAAGTCAGCACAAGATGGTCCTTAACCAGTGACAGACCACAATATTCAACCCAATGGTCTCACTTGCACCCTCATGTCTAACAAAGATTCACTTTTTATTGTACAAACTAGACCAACCCCTTGAATGTGAGATGCTAGAGAGGTATGTAGCACCAAGGGCATAAGGTTTTTGATGGTCACAATACAACAAATGTAAGTTGCATAAAATCACCCCCCTTCTGGGAAAAAAAAATTCCCCATTTATATAATCCCAAGTGGGGGGGGGGATTCTTCCTTATAAAAGATGGTGAATTTCAGGCCCTGCATGATATGAATGCACAGTTTTGTATAGACTACCTGACAATAGCTTGGAGTAGCATAGAACACAAACTCTACCAACATTAGAGGGTAAACGTAACCCTACTATTGTCATTAAAGAGTTAATTAAATAAGCTCATGATCTCTGCCTGCTTCGGTAAAAAAAAAAAAAAAATTTATAATTATATATAGCCATACACACACACACATAAAACACATATATAAATACACACACACACACACACACTACCAACTACTTCCGTGAACATGAGTGACTGAAGATTCAGAGGGGACATTAGGAATTCCTGGGCAGTGTAAGGTAAAGGAGGGGTTATTTGATGGTGTTACTTGCCCTTTAACAAATAGCAATGCCCCGGTTTTGTTTGTTTTGTTTTTTTTTTACATAGAAGAAATTGTTTCAGCTTGCAAATGAAGTCCAGGTATTTGAGAACTAGGCCAAAACACAAGGCCTTATGCAGAAAGCAACAAATGAGCAATTCTGGCATAAATCAACTGCACCACAGGAGAAAAATAAAAATACCCACTGATTTAAACAAGGCTTGAGGTCTCCATTATGTTGTAAAAACAAAGCATTTGAGAGGAAAAGCCTTATTTAAACCAGTGGAAAACACGTCTTCCCATTGAGCTAAACGGACAGAGGTCATCAGGCAGTGGCATAACTAGTTATTAAAGGTCTCGGTGCAAATACTGTTGTGGGCTGTGTAACAAAAATATTTTCCCAGAATCATAACTAGCGAGTATTTGGCCCTTTGGGCAACAGGGGAAATCATAATACAGACCGAGAAAACCATGACTTACAAACAGATCAAGACCTCAAATCTTTTACATGCAAGAGGTCTCCAATGAACTGCTTCCAACTATTATACATGGGAATGTTTATTAATCCTTAGGACACAGTTGACTTGCCCCACTGTTTTTTTGTTGTTGTTGTTTTTTTTTTTTGTTTTTTGTTTTTTTTATACATATGACGCAATAACTGAAAAAAAGTCTGCCTTTTCTTAAAGGGGAACTAAGAAAACAAGAACCCCAATCCCAATTACCTTTTTGCAGTAAGGGAACCATTAAGAAGCCTTCTGAAAAAAAAAAAAGTGTTCTGGGGGATCCACGCACCAAAAAGACCCCCTGATGGGACCCCAATGCCATCAATTTCCTCAAAGATGAAGCAGCCATTTGAAACACTTGCATTTACTCGTGGATGTACAACTACATATCGCAGTGCAACCACATGCTATATAATAATTCGCTAGGATGTTTGTCAGAAGCCATCATGTGCAGTAGAGACTGCTCGAAGGCACAGAATGTTGGGAGTTCTGTGGTGGGAGTATTCTGTGCTTTCGGGCAGTCTCTACAGTGCATGACTACGTCGGTGGCAGGACACAGAGCAGGACCGGCCTCTCAACCCTTGAAGTGCCAGAGGGGTACGCAACGCATTGAAAACAATGTATTGCGTAGCCCTCTGGCACTCAAAGGATTAACATTGCCCGGACCTTGGCCCGTGTACACGGGCTTTTACACTAGTATATGAGTACTTGAGGTGATGAAAACTTGCACCTAGCAGGCCACATAAAAACAATCTTGTAAAACACCATGAAGCCATCACCACTCATGCACAGTAGGATGTACTTCATTGCACTGTTTGACCCATAGAGTATGAAGGGTTTAAATTGACGATTATGCCTCAAGCACTATATTTTGGATCAACCAAGTAAATATGTATTCATTTTACAGTATGTTTTTTTTATAGTATTCATCGGGGGTGTCCAAGGACAGTGTTTGACTGGCTAACATGCCAAGATTTAAAGGGATAGTAATGTCAGAAAAAAATATTAACTATATAGTATATACAATTAAAAGAGAATACTTGCACTTATTCGTCTCTCAGTCCGTTATGGTTTGAGAGATATAGGAAAATAAAGTTCTCTGGTCCCTCCCATTTCTGCTTGACGAGCTTTAAAGCTGTCATAAGCAGATTCTGGTCACTTGACCAGATGTGGCTCTTCAGCAGCGCCGATATATCGGTATCTAAAGATAAATACTTAATTTGGAACGGTCTACAACGTGTGCCTGGCTTGCAAATACACTTTGTAGACCGTTCCAATTAAGTATTTATTTCTAAATAGCGTGATTTCAGCTCTGCTGAAGAGCCTCTGTCTGGTCAAATGACTGGAATCTGCAGCTGTCAGCTAGATGGCAGACTTGAGTAAAACAGCCAGGAAAAGGTAACTTTAACAAGTTTGGTTACATTTATGGTTTGAGAGATAAGACTTACATTGATGTTAATCTTTTTTTTTTTAATGTCTACAATATTAAATAAACTTAAATTTAACCATTACTATCCCTTTAAGGATTTCCTTGCATGAACACAGGTAGCTCAAGTCATAATTAATGAGCCACTGATTAACCCTTTAAAGAATCAGATGTATGTGCAATGCATTGCACACCCCCATGATCATTAGAGGACTACTTCTAAATAATAAAAGTTCTGCTTGTCTTGTCCTGTCTACATAGCCAGCCATGTGAATTTCCCCTAGTATTGTGACTTCAGTGTATACAAGGGATGACCAAGTTTAGACCTGAAGTGCTACCAACAGGCCTGTGAATTAAAATGTAACAACTCTAAATAAATACTTCCTTTGTTCTAATGGTGAAGTCTTTCTGCACTCCAATTATCAGGTCCACGGAGGTAGACATGATTGCTGCTTGCCAGACACTGAAATTCCATCCACAGCGATTGATTTGCAATGCCAGTCCTCGAGACACAGAAGCAGGTCAGGGTTTCTGGATATCTGTTAAAGCGGAACTACCACCCAATATAAAGTCACCCCCCAATAATTAGGTATATGGTGACATGCTTCTTAATAGTGTTATTATCTGCTACAAGTACCATGATCTGAAGTAATCCTGTTTCTTAAGAAACAGACGGCCAGGCTTGCACGCAGACATCTTGGCTTAGAGACGTCTGCGAGCCTGCGATGTCCGTCCCGGTCTCCTGTAGGAGGAATTGCATGAAGCCGAAAGGCACCGGAAGGGACTAACGGCACAGGCGCGCAGATGGCTCCACAGCAAGAAGCCTGGCCGTCAGTCTCTGAACAGGATTACTTCAGATAGTGGTACTTGGGGCAAATAACACTATTAAGAAGTTAGTCGCCATATGCCTAATTATTGGGAGGCGATTTTATACTGGGTGGCAGTTCTGCTTGGTATATAATTCACTACTAATCTACAATAGACATATAATTCACAATTACCCACCTAAGATCAAGCCTGTATATCACGAAAACCTCACCTGTTTATGCACCCTGAGGAACAACATTGAGAAAAACTGAAGAAACCTCAGTTTTAGACATCTACTGACGTCTGACTTCATTCAATAAGGAACATCCAGTAGTCTTTATAAAGGTGAAGATTCTTCTAATTGAAAATGGCAGAGTCCACAAGCCAGCAAAAGGATGACCACTAAAGAGAGTTGGGCTTAGTGGGTCTGTAAATACAGTAAGCACCAGTCACATCCAACTTCACGGACAAGATCCTAAGTAGTAAGGATGACTTTAAGACTTTGTGTCTGTCATCCTTAAAGGGGATCTATCACCCCTATACAAGTTAGCTATATGATCTAACCATTAAGGCTAATATGTGTAAAAAAAAAAAAAAAGTGCATTAATTTTGTTTTTTAAAGCTCTCTTTGGCCGAAATTGAATGAATAAATGCTGCCCTGCGCCTACTTCCAGACAGATTGCGGTTACCAGCTCTGCAACCTCAGTCTGTCACTCTGCCTCTACTACCCTCCCTCTATCCAGCCTCTTCTGACTGAGGCTTTCTGCCTGTAAGCTGGAGCGATCTCATTGGCAGAGATCAGTATCTAGCCAATGAGACTGCACCAGATTACAGGAAGAAAGCCTCCGTCATCAGAGGAGGCTGGATAGAGGGAGGGGAGCAGAGGCAGAATGACAGACTGCGGTTACAGAGCTGGTAACCTCAGTCTATCAGGAAGCAGGCGCAGGGCAGCATTTATTCATTCAATTTCGGCCAAAGAGAGCTTTAAAAAAAAAATTATTACACTTTTACACATATTCGCTATATAATCTAACTATTAAGGCTAACTTGTATAAAGGTGATAGACCCCCTTTAATTCACCTGTGCTTAATCAAGGATATCCTAAAATCCTAGAATGTTAGGATTCTTAAAGGCCATACTTGGACACCACTCGTATAAACTGCACACACTATGTTAGAGTACACTCACATAGGTGACTTTATTGCAGCTCTTCCAACATATAAAAAAACAAGCTTGGTAACTGTGGCTATTCACATAGCTGGAGGTGGACAAAAATAAAAACTCTGGAGCCAGCTGGGTGTTTTAGAAGCCAGTGAGATGTGTATACATATAACATTTTAAATACTCTAAAATGTTAGAAACCAGCAGTCTAATTTTTAAAAGTCCTGGCTCCCAGATTTTTTCCATCCCGTCCATTCAGACTATTTACTAAGCATATGTTGCATGTCAGAACAGCTTGTTGTACCTTTAGTTCAACAATGCGTTAAAACATGTACTCATGTATTATATGGGTTTCAACAAGAAAATAACTGAATTGTGCCATTCCCCTCAAAGGGGATAAAAAAAGCCTCATCGAATAGTGCTCATGTTATGAGATCCTGAAAACTTGGGCTGTTAGGAATTCTCAAGGACTGGATTTAGCATAAAAGACAGAGGTCTGGACAATCAGGTAAATAGTTCAGTATCCAGTGAAGGTGTATAGTTACACAAATTACATAGTAAGCCTTTGAGCGGCACTCAAAGAGTTAAATAGCCATAGAATGTAACTGCTTGCACCCTAGATATCTCCTAACACATCAATAATCTAGATTCAAGAACCAAAAGTCAAACGATAGGATGTCAGGCTTATGGAACCAAACACCATTACTATCAGTGTGTAGCTGTCATGTTGTTGCAAATGCAGTCAACCAACAGTATAACTTTACAAATAACATATGCACAAGCGACCCTTGTATTAGGATACAAGAGAACAATAATGAGCGGAATTTGCACTCATTCACAAATACGTACACATTCATTGTCTTCATGTGTATCAATATAAAAAGGTAAAATATTGCACCACTGAGTCCATATCAATGTACCATATATACGGTACATGTACACACATATATTATGGTTACGGTCATATAACTCCACATGTATGAACTGGGTCGCATGCCAAGTGTCCCTGCAAAATCAGAGCGTCTCTACGACACTCCCCCACCTCCAACAGCAGATCCCTTACCCCCCCGGTCAGCCCGGGTACTGTGTCCCGCCGCTCCGCCATGTCGGCCCCGGACCCGTCCAACTGCGGCACTCCGCAGGGGGGGTTAGGAGAGGCGGGGTCGACCTGAACCATAATCGAGAGAAAGGGTGATAGAGGCGGATCTGGACTATACCACGGCTTACTGTTGGCAGAAGCACCGACAGCTAAATGACACTTCAAAGCTGGTGGTTTTACAAACAGACCCAGTGAAGAATTCCATGATGCACTAAACTATAAGGAAGTAGCAACTAGAAACAAAGACATGAATTGACTGCGCCCCTCCCCCCACAATGGGTTGGTTAATTCCAGACAGCCAAACAAAAATCGCATGCGTACAAACTTAAGGCGGGATCTAGACAAACACGCATGTACAAAGGGGACGGCTCTCCGCATGCGCAGCAACAACATCTGTTTTATGAGCACTATACTCTTAAAGAGATAGCAAGGCTTGAGAGAGAACTCCATTTTGTTTGTACCCCTAAATATACACACACAGACTGCAACATGTAACACCTTAATAAATATCTGACTTTCCATTAACTAAGGATTATAACATTATAATAAGCTATTACAAATATATTATGAAGACAAACACAAACTGTTATAATTAAGAAGGTTAAACTATGTGAGCTAACCCAAGAACAAAGACAACCAACAATTTCCACTACAGTTAAAAGCATGTAATGCAATATAACCAGTTATACAAATACATATTAAAACATGGGATTACAGGCTGTTTTTGAAAGGGAAGCTCCCTCCTCCTCTCTTCCATTCCAAAAAGCCCTGCATTTTAGTGTTAGCATATAAAAAGGGCAGCAACACAGTTAGCCAAAACTAAAGACAGTTTACAATGAAATATATTAAGCACAATGATTAAGTTAAAGGAATACTTGTTAAAATACAATTTACTAATGTATGATCAAACATATCTTTATGAAAAGCTTTATCTGGAATTACAGCCCTGCCTCACACTTCTGTCAAATGCAGTATTTCACTGGTGAAGGCACAGACAGATTCCAGCAAATTTCCTGGTCACAGGAGTAAGGTACTGGATTCAACAGACTGCTTTGTTTTAGAAAGGAGGAATTGCACAAACACACCATACATTTTTAAAGACATCACTAGCAGAAAATTAAAACCTGCCACCATCTAAATTCACGGAAATTTTACTAGCCTTTAATGAAAGCAAAGCAATGTTTATTTGTTTTTTTATTTTATATTTTTTTTTATTGGGGGGGGCTATTTTCATAGACAATCCAAAAGAACATCCCAAAATGCCTGGACGGTAAAGGTTGGGGCCTGTCCAGATAACAGCAAGAAATGCAGCTGGAGAGATTAAACTATTTGGCTTAAAGGGATAGTAATACTTAAAATGTAAAAAAAATATGTTGTAGGGTTTATTCCCCCGAGTAAAACAAGAGTACACTCACTGCTGAAAGGCGTTTCATTCAAAAGTTATTAATTTTCAAAGTTGAATTTTTTAGGTGCAGTATCACAGTGGCCTGAAATTGTACAGTGGCACTGTTGCTACACCATCCTATGGAGATTTATGGTCCCGGGACCAAAGTTGTCCATAGGATCGTGTAGCAACAGCGCCACTGTACAATTTCAGGCCACTGTGATATTGCACCTAAAAAAATTAAATTTGAACTGTAATAACTTTTGAACAGAACACCTTTCAGCAGCGGGAGTACCCTTGTTTTACTCAGGGGGATAAAACCCTATAACATATTTTTTTTTACATTTTAAGTATTACTATCCCTTTAATGCAGGATTAGCCATAGGATGTTTATACTCACAGGGGGTAATAGAAAAAATTCATCACACCAATTGGAAAGAAGGTGATTATTTAATTCAGAAAGTAACAACTTATTCCTAAAATGGATTTGCCCTAAATAAGGTAGATTTACTTTTCTGAGATTGCTTCCAGCAGCACTGTACTACCTCACCTGGATGCCAGCATCCAGAATTCCAGCACACTAGTGTACTGCATTAACCCACCTGATGTTAGTGAGAAGTAGATGTTGGAGGATTGCCTTTTTCTACATTCAATTAACTGTAATAAGTAGGGGGGAAGGTACAGAACCCAATGAAATTCACTGAGATCTCTCTAGTATTCAATGGGTTACAAATCACCACTGAAAATAAAAGGAAGTTTGACTTTCCTCTTTTGTTTACAAAGTCCTAAGTATGTGCGACTGGATATATGGAATATAAAGATGTAATTGGGGACAAGACTCCTAAATGTTCCCCAAATCAAAGAGGCTGGGTTTTAAATAATCCTATGATTAAAGATCATTAGCTCACCAGAGTTCCCAACTGGAACATTAACAGCTATATGTCTGAATGTGGTGCTGTATAGAAGAAAAGATGGGGAATCTGAAGTTATTCTGAGTTAGCTGGTTGGGTTGTTCAGAAGCCTAATCCTAACCAAGTTCTTTTAATATCTGCTAGTCTGTGTGAAATGTTTTATTTAAATCAAATGATTAGTGCCATTGCATTTTGCAGCTAGCAAGGAAATGGTAAATTAAAGGGGGTAGGGAAGGCAGTAAACTTTTTTTTTGTTTTGTTTTGTCTTTTCAAACACACAATCCCACAAAGGTGTATATATATATATATATATATATATATATATATATATATATGAATAAAAAAAAAAAAAATTATATTAAGCGCTAATGTTTACAAAATAGTAATTAAATGAAAAAAAGGATCTTTAAGATGTTATCAATAAACTTATTTATTAACCGTTAGCCTAAAATGTACTAGTCACACCAATAACCATCAGTGACAATATCATCCATAAATATCAGAGAAAAAAAAAAAAAAGGAGAGGTTTTTTGTCTTTTCTGTGTGAAATACAAACACATAGGGAATACATAATTATGTCCGATTTAACTATCACAAAAAACGTAAATAATCGCACTAAAACGCTGTATCCACCCGAGTCGAAAATTTGTTTACCACAAACAAAATTCACTGTACCAGAATAAAAAGTCATACTTCCACTGCCACAAACAAAAACCATAGTCTAATTGTTAGTATAATAATATTGCTCAATTGTATATTTGGAAAGTGGTAAGTACACCCAATCAGGAGATCAGTAACATGTCTATACCACTGTATTCTCCTTCAGAGCAGTAATCTTATAACACAAGTGAAACCAATATGATATATCCACTTTCAGAAATGGATCATCATTCAGGTTGATACTGTACTTCCACACCTCACAAGATGTACCTTAAGTGTCTCAAGAAGACGTATGAAGGCCTTATTTCTTGCAGACTCGCTCACTGTAAGAATCACATACACACTACTCGTTACCTTGAAATGGTCACTGGTGTAATGAAGTCGGCATCCATTCAAAAGCTTTCTGCCGTTGTGAGCAGATATTCCTAAATATATAGGCAATCCTTCACATGTACGGCTACATCCAATGTGGAGGTGTATGGTTTCCGTATAACTTGTGCTTAAAGGGGGGAATATCACCCCAAAGGAAGTCTCCCACAAATAAATAGCCATCTAGTGATGTGTACCAATGGTACTATTAGCCAGCATAATTACCGTATTAGTTGGAAATCCTACTTGTGCCGAGACTGATGGCCAGGTAACAGTGCAGACATCTTTGCTTACAGACATCTGTGCACCTGCGCTGTCAGTCCCGGTCTCCTCTAGGTGTTGTTGCATGGTACCTTTAGGAACCAGAAGGGACTGACGGCACAGGAAAGCAGATGCCTCTAAAGCACTGTTGCCTGGCTGTTAGTCTCGGCAGAAGTAGGAATTCCAACTAAAGTGGTAATTATGCTGGCTAATAGTACCACTGGTACGCATATTGCTAGATGACTAATTATTTGGGGGGGGGGGGACTTTATTTGTGGTGATAGTTCCCCTTTATATAAACTAGTTATTATGATGTGAATATGGAAGTGGTACAACATCTGACGTGTTTTGAAGTGGCCTCCAACTTCTTCCTTAGAGATCAAAAAATGTCCTCCATCCAACATCTTAAATAGCTGTATAAGCTCCTCCTCACAAATTAGACATTACACAGTTAAAACACGACTGAAATATTAACTCCTTAAGCACCCCCGAGCACCCGAAAGGACAGCCAGCACACGGATAAACAGTGCACCAATGTCCCTCTAGCTCCCCAAGGGCCAACACCAATCAACCAACAACTGATACAAAATGACACAATCAAAAATAAAATATATATACACCCATATATACACATGCATGAGAAGACATTGTGTTTACTAGTAAGGTTCTTCATATACATACATACATACATTTATACACAGTAATACTAAATATATGTTCATTAACCCTATGTAGAATATCACTACTTGTACATTGCACTTACTGGTTGGTCCTAAGAGGGGAATGATTACCCTGACTGTGTCCTCTCTTATGTACATTTACTTTCTTTTTTTTTATCTTAATATCATGTCAGTGATTCATTGACACAACTTGTCCTTTTGGCACAGTCCTGATTCCAGCCATTCAATTACTTTTGAAGGCAGAGAGGACTGTTATAGCTAGCTCCCATTGTTCTTCTCACCACGTGTGATATGGCGATTGAACGCAGAGTTTAATTCATTCATTACAAGATAAGCACTGACGCAAAGCACCTTACTAGTAAAACAATGTCTTCCCATTTTAATTTTGTGTTTTTGCCTATAATGTGCAAGTATTCCGAAGTATAATGATTACTGTGTAAAATGATTGTGCTCCACAAAATGGAACCATCTGAGTACACGCCATCAAATCACAGAGTACAGTTATTCTTCTTGATACTGTATGTGCTACCAGTAAATCAGAATTATTTAAGTCTGATGTATTTCCCTACTGTAAATGTTTTATGAATTAGTTAAGTAGAGAACACAGTCAGACTGCTACACTTCACCACACTGCTAAGCACATTACCGCTAATTAATATCAGATTTCACTATATGTTCTACACACAAGGGACATGTGATCATATTGTAGAGTGTGTTTTAACTTCAAATGATTGTCACCTAAATTGTTACAGTACTGGTGGCATATTGAAATCATTTACAAGAAAGAAACCCTTGTGAATGGGGATATGCATGCAAGCGGAAGCACTTTATATTCCCTTATGAATGGGGAGATACATAGTAATATAGTAACATATATACATGGAAAAATACATGTGTTCATCATCAAGTCCAGCCCATGCCAGATCCCCCCTGTTGATCCAAAGGAAGGCAAAAAGAAAAAATCAATTGAAGTCATTTCCAGTTAAGCTCCAAGAGGTTAAAAAAAAATCCTTCCTGACTCCAAATGGCAGTCAGATATTTCCCTGGATCGACCTCCTATGTGCATTGAAGAAAACGGTCATGATTCTCAATATTGTTCTGTGCTAGATAGGTATCTATTACTTTTTTGAGAACAGTATCTGCAAGTACAGAATCCCAAGGCAAATAATTCTATAACTTTACTACCCTCACTGTAAAAAGTCCCTGCATTTGTTTTAGCCAAAATTGCCTTTGCTTTAGCCTTAATGGATTACCTCTTGTTCTTAGCTCAGCTCTTTGAGTAAATAGTTAATTGGCGAGTTCTTTGTATTGACCTTGAATAGATTTCTAAAATGATCATAATTTCATCCCTTAGACGTCTCTGGTCTAATGTAAACAAATCCAGTTTGGGTAGTCTCTCTCTGTAACTCATATCTTCCAATGTCTCAACCAGTTTTATTGCACATCTCTGTACTTTTTCCAGTTCAGTAATGTCTTTTTTAAAGAACTGGTGCCCAAAACTGTACTCCATATTCTAGATAAGGCCTTACCAAGATTTATATGGAGGTGGAATGATATTTGCATCCAATGCATTTATAACCATTTTTTGCAGGATAGTACCCTATTTGCTCTTGAATTAAAGCAGTCATTATTAACCACACAGGCAACGCCGTGCCAGTATTGCTAGTCATTAATAAACAAATTAAAAAGCATTGGGCCCAGGACCGAACCATGTGGCACACCACTTTAGACATAGTTGAAAAAGTTCCATTTACAACAACTCCCTGCCATTTATCGTTTAAACAGTTCTCTATCTGTTCACAGATATAAACTTCCAAAAAGCAGTTTTTTCATTTATGCAGTAACTTGTGTGACATTATACCAAAGGCTTGTGCAAAATCCCAGTATACTACATCTGTAGAAATTTCCTTGTCCAAATTACTACTTACCCTTTCATAAAATGCAAGTAAACTAGTCTGACAGGACCTTTTCTTCATAAAACCATTCTGTCTCCTATACTTTTTGTCTTCACATAGTTCTGAATACTGCCAGTTAGTAACCCTTCTAATATCTTACCCAATATGGAAATCAAAATAACAGGTCTATAATTTTCTGGTTTGGATCTTGCCTCATTTTCGAAACAAAGATTCTACATTAGCTTTCCTCCAATCACAGGGCACTATGCCCAATTAAAGTACATCAATATATATTAACTATAATGGTCTTACTATTACCAAACTAAGTCATTTGAGTATCAAAGGATGTATTCCATCAAGTCCAGGTGCTTCATTCACCATAACCTTTTCCAGTCTCTTTTGGACTTTGGCCTCAGTAAGCCATGTATATGACGTAGGAAATTCTGTGGCTGTGGCTGTTTGCCCATAACCTGCTATTGTTGCTTCCATTGTGTTTACAGAAAAAAGTGTGTTTACGGTGTCAGCCATTTCCTTTTCTTCACTAATCAATTCACCTGTCTCAGCCTTAAGAGGACCAATATCAGCCTTAATTTTTATTGTTATTTATATACTTACAAGATTGCCTAGGATTTTCCTTGTTCACTTTTGCTATACTTCTCTCATTTTACATTTTAGCTAGCCTACTTGCTTGTTTGCAGATTTTATTATATTATATACATACATCCATAAAACACAAACATACTAGAAACCCATTCCAATGTAAAAAAAAACAAAACACAGAAATATCAACCCCATCCCCATTTACCTGTTGCATATAAGTTACACTGTGATGCCTGGTGGGTCCTGGGGTCCTGGCCATATTCTCCTTCGCCAATGCCTGAAAAATAAAAGGAGATAATTTAATGCATCACCATTCCACCCTCCATACTTGTGGCAGCCTCTTTCATGTCCTTTTCCCTGAACCGTTATCCCATATATGAGCCAACCGGGTACAATGTGTAAGACAAGGCATGGGTTAACGCTTACCCCTCTCGTGGCAGCCTCTTCATGTGATGCTGTATTCCCTGGCCATTGCCTTTTGCATTCACCTCAGCTGGTTCAGACATAGGATCACCAGCCAGGAAGCAGGACATGAAAGTAGGAGGTTGCCACATGCATGGAAGGTGGGAGGGAGAAACATTGCATTAACCCTTTTATTGTATGAGCAGTGTCCAAAGGGTTGACAGGTGGATGGCCATGCTGGCTTTATTTTCCAGCAAGTGGAAGAACACTTGACCAGGACCTGCTGAGGATTACGATATAATTTATTTAGCACAGGTAAGTTATGGGGAAGGTGATGGTTCTTGCACATGATTTGGAGAAACACCCAAATCACTACCCCAGTCACTTGTTCCTGGGGTTACAGTAGGTACCAGGCTGGAGTTCTGAGGAATTTGAATAACCCAGATGCAGAAATTGCTCAGGTGAATTTTTTTTTTTTTTTTTTTTTTTTTTTAAATAAACATATATACACGCGCACACAATTTGGAAGAAATGGGCACTCCTTAACTGATCTCAGACATTTTGCAAAAACGTTTCTTGCCTTTGTGCGAATACCAATACAGTTCTAAAGTGAGAAATGGTACAAATGCCAGGTAAAAGAAGAGAACTCACAGGACCTGCTTGTAGAATTTGTTTTTTATTGTCAATGTTTCAACCCCCTCAAGGGACTTCCTCAAAACAATCAGAGAATACACACAACTTAGTGACCTTATATACAGTGCTAGTGCAAAAAAAAAAAAAAAAAAAAAAACCAACGTTGCTCCCAGCTGGAACCCATCACATCATAGCATGTGACCAGACAGCGGCAGAACAGCTGAGGATGTTGGGAAAAGTAGCTGACATATGGATTATCACCAAGAGTGAAGACAAATCCATAAAAAGATATATGTAGGGCCGGCCCAAGAATGAAATGCTGCCCCCCCAAAAAACCACACCCACCAAAACACTCTCAGAGGAAGTTGTAATAGTTCTTGTTGCCCCAGGGTTGATAATGTATGTCAGAATATGCTGCAGATACAGCCGTTTGTGGATGATGGGAACTGTAGTCCCCAGCAGCTGGACCTCGAATAATTGACTACCTCAAGTATTATACATCCAATGTTATAAAATTACACTTAAAAAGTATGAGAAAAAATATGGCATTCCATGAGTTTCCACATCTAAATCTTTCGATACAGAAGTCATGACACAATGAAGCAGCTGTAAATGCTATTCAAGCTGCAACTTGAAATCTAGACAACCCTGCTGCATTTATTGCAAATTTATACAGCTCATTATTTGTGAACAACGTCGTGAGATTTTTTCAGCCTGAATCTTTATCTACAAACCTAAATTTGTTTGACATATTATTGAAGTTGAAGACACTCACACACCACAATGAAAGCCTCCACTTTGCCCATCTCTGCTCCGCCAAAATGATGTTCATCTTCAGTTCATCATGACATTCATTCATTGTTGATGACTCAAGAAATCTAAGAACTTACAACACTGGGTGGACTGGAGACGCAGCGCAGTTTCTCTGCTCCACTTTGCCTTCACGGCTTCTCCTGCTCTTCGTGCTCTGCGACGCCACACAGGAATGTCATCACTCAGTTCTTCCTCCTGTCTTCTCCTCTGCCACTTTTCCTTTATCTCCAGCAAAAGCAATCAACATTGGCTGTTTCAGTCATCAGGTCAGGTGACAGGATATTACTGCCGAAATGCGATGCATTAGCCTTCACGCTAGTTCACGGCCAGGGGACACTGTATATAAGCCACACCCCCGAGATGCTAAATAGGAGGCATTACTGGGATCTGAAAGAACATGCCTTGGGGCGACAAATTGACGCCCTTGTCAAAGTGCCGCCTGGGTCCCAGGGACCCACCGGGACCCATGTAAGGGCCGGCTCTGGATATATGTCACATTAAAAGTGGACAGAGAGACAAAATCATGCTGGATCATTTAAACTAATATACAGCATAATATCAATATACGATCCATACAGGTACTGGATAGCCACAAACTGATTACATCTGACCTCCCGTATAAATGATATTAAAGGAAATATAGACCAAATGTCATTAACACACAAATCTATGCATACACCAATAGCATGAAATAGACCATATATCATGATATCAATCTTAGAACAAATGAAACTATAATTACATCTTCCGTTGTATTGGCAAACATGTGTGTCCTGTTAATGTAGGCTTGTTATAATGCGGCAAATAAATGCAGTAATTGAATGGACATGATATTGTATCCAAATCTAGTCAAAGATCTTTATCAGAGAATTAATCTGTAACAAAGTCAACACCCGCAGGCAATAAGAACCACCACCACTTGCTCTACAAGTGCTGTCCTCTGACAGATATCACAGAGTCCTATAATTAGGTTCAACAGATAAATACGAGTAAATACCTGGTGTTCCATCACTGTTAATGTCAACCATTCGGCAGAATTGGTAAACATGGTTTCCAGCACGGGTTTGACTCCCCATCCATTTTTAATGTGAAATACATATTTTTATGGATTTGTCTTCACTTTTTCTTGGAGATAATCCAGATGTCAGCCGGTTTTCCCTACATCCTCATCTGTGTTGCCACTGTCTGGTCATATGCTTTGGTGATTTTTTTTTGCACTAGCACTGTATATAAGGTCACTAAGGTGCATTCTCTGGTTGTCTTGAAGGCTCTTGAGGGGATCGAAACAGACAGTAAAATACAAATTCTACAAACAAGTCCTGTGAGTGCTCTCTTTTTACATGGAATTTGTACCATTTCTTTCTATATACAGTAATGTGCAAAAGTTTTAGACAGGTGGGAAAAAAATGCTGTAAAGTAAGAATGATTTCAAAAATAGGTATGTTAATAGTTTATTTTTATCAATAAAAATGTATAGTGAATAAACATAAAAAAAAAATCTAAACCAAATCAATATTTGGCAAGATTTGTTAAAGCCTTTTCTCTTAGTCCATATGGAACACAGGTGCCATGGGGGGGAAGGGGGGGTGATCTTCCTTTGGAAGGCGGAACACATGAAAAGACAAGGTCTTGAGTGTGAAACCTTTCTGCCCCTTCTGCAGGCCAACCCTTCCCCGCTTCCATTATTATGATGTAAGAATACCGCACCAAGTAAGGACAGCGAGTGAAGAAGAAAAAAGTTCCTGTGAGTAAAGACCCTGCAAGGACTCCAATTCCCCGGGCAGGCGATCTGGGTGGGAGACCTGTGTTCCATATGGACTAAGAGATTTAATAATATAAGACTAAAATCCTTTTTTTGTCTATCATTCAATATGGAACACAGGTACCATGGGGATATACCAACAGTAGGTGGGCAGAAGAAGAAAGGACCTCATGCCTTTCCCCATGATACCAGAGTTCTCTAGGACTAACCAGGATCAGAACAGCCCAAACCAGCAAAGTTTCAATGGACATTGAAAAATTAGCACAGCACACAAAAACAAGAGCCAACCAGACTCAAACAGTTGAACAACAGTAAGGCACAGAAAGAGAGAGATACTTAGACAGGCAGGACTGCCTGAAGGACCTTCCTGCCAAAGCTGGCTTCAGCCGAAGCAAGAACATCCACATGATTGTGCTTGGCAAAGGTATGCAAGGAGGACCATGTAGCAGCCAAGGCCTGATTCCTGTAAGCCTATAAGGCCCCAGCAGACCTGGTAGAATGTGCTGCAATTTTTAAGGGAACAGGTTTTCTTCCCGAGTTTGAACACCCTACGAATGGCAGACTTGATCCAAGAGGCAACAGTGACCTTGGAAGCATCCTGACCTGCCCTGGGACCCTCAGGAATGACAAACAAGGAATCAGTCCTACGAAAAGACTGTGCACATAAAATGTAAGGCACCGAACCACATCCAACAAGTGGAGATCCCTTTCCTTGTCAGACTTTGGAAGAACACCAAAAAAGCAGAAATCTGAACCCTCGAGGAACTCAAGCTGAGCCCTTTGTTCACACCATACTGAAGAAAGGACAGAACCGCCAGAAGGTCAATGTCCTGTGAAGACAGGTCCCTGTTCACACAACAAGAATGCAAAATGGACCAAATGAAATAAGGTGAAATTTACTCACCGATATTTTGTTTTCCTCTGTGTCCTTCCACGGCAATGACTGTGGTGTTAGCTCCGCCTCCCAGCTGGTAGGACCAAATCAAACTTATAAATATCCGGTTCAACCTCCTCCCTCCAGTTATACTATTGTCCAAGCTGTAACACACAACAGGTTAGTAACCAGAACAAATACAAAATAATTATGCAGTTAAAGCATGGGAAACCTATACCAAGACAATATGGACCAAGATAGGAACGATACCTACTGTGCCCTAAGGGAGGGGTGCCATGGAAGGACACAGAAGAAAACAAAATATCGGTGAGTAAATTTCACCTTTTCCTCTGTGTCCAATCAATGGCAATGACTGTGGGACTTACCAAAGCAGTACCCCAGACCATGGGAGGGAACACTACATATCCTAGACAGAAACTGCAGATTCTAGCACTTTCCTGCCAAATCTGGTGTCTACTGAGGCCAGAATGTCCATCTATACTGCGTAAGAAGATGGAAACTGACCACCTGGTAGCGGATTGCATCTACTGCGGTTAGAGCCCAGATTGCCCACAGTTTTTGTAAGATGTGAGATATCTACCAGAGGAGCATCAAAAAGCTGGCCAGAAGCCAAGCTGTAGTCGTCCTGGAATATTTACCAATGGACGGTTTAGATGCTGCAGTTCCTAAAAACGCCTCCAGAGAAAGAATAAGCAATAGTACATGTATTGCCTTGGTGCAGTCTCCTACATAGTATACATCTGACCAGGTCAGGATGAAATACAGATCGTACTAGACAACAGACGGGGTAGCGCAGAATGATGGAAGGATAACCACCTGACTGAGAAAGAAACAGACGGCATCCTGGAATGAAGGATGGGATTGGTCAAAGATCAATTGTCTTCTGATGAAAACACAGTGAGAGGAAGAGTACACAAATCACCTGAGATTACCCAACTCTTCATGCAAAAATAAGAGCTGTGAGCAGAATAGTCTGAAGCGTAGAGGTTCATAGGGACCTCCACCAAAGGCTCAAAGAAGATGGGAGAGTCTGAATATGAGCTCAAGTGCCATGGGGAATATACGAATAGCAGGCTTAATATGATGTCAAAAAGTACCACACTTAACACAGTAATTGCAACAGGAGTAGGGAGCACAGCCAAGAAGCTGAGATTAGACCCTTTAAAAATGTAGATTCCACTCCTTTCAGAAAACCCCCTGGGGAAATTCGAAGGTACCTTCAGGAATCAAGCCGGGATCTGTAAGATGTCCCTACCTGTATCTTCTGGACGAAATGTTCCATAGGAAATTTGTTGTGGAGGATTGACCACCGGAGGATAGAAGCCATAACAGCTCTGATAGGGCCCCAAATAGCTCCTCCCAGCCCTCAAGCTATCCGCTTCAAAGATGCTGATCCTGGGTATAACTAACTAAGGCCTCGGAGACAGGATCTGGAAGACTGTTAATGAATGCAAGGAAGAATTC